>CABHPQ010151669.1:6563-49640 GCA_902168405.1 Peromyscus aztecus
TTTGGGAGGCAGAGGCAGGTGGATCTCTGTGAGTTCAAGGCCAGCCAGGTCTACAAAGTGAGTTCCAGGACAGCCAGTACTACACAGAGAAACCCTTCCTTTAAAAAAAAAAAAATCAAACCTTCATCTGAGCTCCAAAAGAAATAAAGACACAAAAAGTTAAACAAGCATTTTCCAGATCTGAGATACCTATTTTCCACATGGCTAGAAGCCACCAAACATAAAATAAATGGAAAAGATACCCACAATGAAGCAGATCAGTATTTGATTTTACAACATAGGGATAAAGAGCTGGCTTCTAAAACAAAGCTTTAAAGGAGGGGGAAGTCTGAAGCTGGGATATGGCTCAGTCAGTAAAGTGCTTACTTGCAGCCGAGAGTACCTGAGTTTGGATCTCCAGCAGCCGCATAAAACCCAAGCACAGCTGCAAACACCTGTAATCCCAGTGCAGTGGAGGCAGAGACAGGTGTATCCCTGGGTCTTGCTGGTCAGCTAGTCTAGCTGAATTGGCAAACTCCAGGTTCAATAAGAGACCCTGTCTCAAAACTCAAGGTGAGGAACATAGAGAAAGACACCTGTAATTGATCGCTGGCATCCACACAAACACTCCAGAAGAGCCAGGGGTAGGGGAGTCAAACAAACAAACAGAAAGGCCACTTCTCAACAGCAAAAGTGGATGCTAAAGACAGTAACAGCAGTATCTTAAACATTCTGAGGAAGACAGGTCAGTATATCATATGCTGTCCAGCAAAACAACAAACAGATGTCAAGGTAAAAGTAGTTTGAGGAGATAGGGAAGGCACTTGCTACAAAGCCTGATGACCTGAGTCTAGTCCCCAGAGCTCACATGTTATAAGGGAAGAACTGATGACCACGGGTTGTCCTCTGACCTCTATATGTGTTGTGGAATTTTCAATTCATCCTCTCCCTCCCTCCTGCACACACAATAAATAAATAATTTTAAATTTTTAAGTAGTTTTAGGCATGTGGGGGCACAGATACACCTCTCACATCATTCTTACATTAGTTTTGAAGAATAATCTCCAGCAAAAAGGAAGAAAGTAGACAATGAGACTGAGAGCTTTTGTTTGTTTGTTTGTTTGTTTGTTTGTTTGTTTGTTTGTTTTCAAGACAGGGTCAGGGTTTCTCTGTGTATCCCTGGCTGTCCTGGAACTCATTCTGTTGACTAGGCTGGCCTCAAGATCTGCCTGCCTCTGCCTCCCAAGTACTGGGATTAAAGGTGTGGGCCACCACCCTCCAACTGAGAATGAGAGCTCTGATATAGGCAGCCAGATAGGAACGTGCAAGGACAACAACCTGGCAGACTTGGGGGAAATCAGATAAGGCTGAGGGAGAGGACAGAGAGTCCTTGGAGGAAGTTTTAGGAGGGGAAAATGAGATGTGAGATCAGCTGGCTATTCTGTGTGTTTGAGAAATGAATTGGTAGGCCTGTGCTTGATCTGACTTTGCATGGGAAAGGACTTAGGGTGGATACGTAGAAGCAAGAGGGAAGAGGGGCAAGCCAATTATTCCAGGAAAAACAAAAAGGCATTACTAAGAAAGGAAATGTGATCTTTAGTACATTCCTTGAATTGTAGTAACCAATATTTACAGTCATAATAAATATGATTGACTGACCAATTGTCAATTAAACAGGAAGAATGAGGAGTATAACAGAGAAGTAGGTCCTCCTGAACTATAAGAGGAAGCCAGAAGTTACTGTCGAAAATTGAAGATTAGTGAATAGTCAAAATGGTGGTAATAAAGGGGAGAGTAACCATGTGATTGGAAGCATTCTTGGGAGTAATAGCAAGCAAGGATGGAGAAAGCATGAAGTGTGGGCTTTTTAATTGTGATTTTTATCACTATTCAATTACTGTAAGTTGTCTATTCCCAGTTACTAATGCAGAGCCTTTTTTTCCCTCTGAAGGATGTGAAGCATCTGACTCATTGAGTGTTGGCTCATTTTCCATCTTTTATCATTTGGTCATCTACAGATAACTATATACATGGGAGAAGTGGTGGGGATACCAGAGTGGTCCATTTGGAAGGATAAAAATAGGGCAACTTGTTGATCCAAGATGGAGCAAATATCTATAGTCACCATATGTTAATGTATTCTTGGTCATAAAGCCAGCGCCCTGGGAGTGGCTTGTTGTCTGTACTGTACAGGTTTAGGCAAAATGAAAGCAAGATTACCCTGAAGTTTTTAAGTACTCCATAGCCAAAACATTACCCTTAATTATAAATTAAACTGAGGTAGCTGCTCAAGCAGACTATTTCGTAATGCTAGAGTTAGGGCCATTAGCAATCTACTGGTACCAGAGAGAATTCTTTGGCCTCCAGGCTTACAGCCCCCTGGGGTATGATAGAGATGTGAATGTCTGCTGCTTGCTTCCTTTATAGCAGATTGTAGGCAGCCCTTGGGCAACTGAAAATTGCTAGGTTATATCCACCTTGCTGCCTGTTCAATCCGGTCAGAAAACCCAGCTCATTGAAATTTTTACATCTGCATTATTTGTAGGCTAAGGATTTGGCTCAGTTAGCATATGTGAAGTCCTAGGTTTGATCCCCCAAACTGCAAACCAGGCATGGTGGTACACATCTGTAATTCTAGCACTTAGGAGCTGAAAGCAGGAAGGACAGAAGTTCAAGGTTATTCAGATCTGTAGCAAATTCAGGTCAGTCCTGGGATTCCTGAGACCCTGTCTGGAAAGAAAAAAAAAGAACATTTGAGACTTTATTGTTGTACATTGTATTATATAGGAATTCTCGGCCTGATAGTGGTAGAATCTAGATATTCCTCCCTCTTTTGTTTATTAATTTGTCTGTTTTGTGTGTTTGTCAGAATGTTATGGAACAATTCAATCCTGGACTACGAAACTTAATAAACCTAGGAAAAAATTATGAAAAAGCAGTGAATGGTAAGTCTTTTGATTTGTTTCTATAGCAATTAATGTAAAGCACATATGAAATCTGTTAACATAAGTATCTTTAAATATTTAACATTGCGTTTTTAAAATATCTTATTTTGGCATTTTTAAAATGTCTTTAAATGGAATTTTATAATTTATCTACAGGATTTTTGCAGTGGCAGTGCAGGATGGTACTAATATATTTGAAGTGAGTTAATTGAGTAATTGTGAAGGTACTATAAGTAACATATTTTAACTTTAAAATTGTGCTTTCTGATATACAAAATTAGGCTTTAATATCATTTCCATGAACTTTTCTACTTTGTAAACCAAATCTTTGTGAACTAATAACTTATACTTAAAACATTTGAATATTTGTGGTATGGTGGCACATGCCTCCAATCCCAGCACTTGGGAGGCAAAGGCAGGTGGAACTCTGTGAGTTCAAGGCCAGCCTGGTCTACATAATAAAATCAGTCAGGGCTACACAACAACATTTGAACATTAGTGTCCTGCTACATGAGAATCATTCATTTAGCTGTATAGAATTTCTTGCCTCTAGATAGATTACTTTTTTGTTTTGAGACAGAATCTCACTTTGTAACATAGGTTAGCCAGCTTTTGAACTCAGGCAATCTCCCTTCCCACCCTCCCATGTGCCAAGATTACAATTGTGAGCCACTATAACACCTTGCTGATTATCTTTTTTTTAAATAGTAACATGAAAAATAATATTTTTAACTTCAGTGGAAGAACATCTGCATTAAAGGTTATGCTTAAATTATCATTTCAAAGTAAGTGCTTCATTGAAACTGATTTGAAGCCGGGCCCAGTGGCCTGAGTGTATAATCCCAGCTACTTGGGAATCTCAGGTAGAAGGATTAAAAGTTCTGGGCTAGCCTGGGCAACTTAGCAAGAGCTTATCTCAGAGACAGAGAGAGAGAGAAAGGAAGGAAGGTAAGAAATAGATGGACTGGAGAGATGGCTCAGAGGTTAAGAGCACTGGCTGCTCTTCCAGAGGACCTGGGTTCAATCCCCAGTATCCACATGGCAAGTCATAAATATCTGTCACTCCAGTTCCAGGCGATCTGACACCCTTACATCAATGCACATAAAATTAAATTAAATAAATTATAAAAAGAAATAGAGAGATGGGGAGAGGGAGAGAAGGACAGATGAGGAGTTTCAGGCAAGCAACCAGCTAGCTGGGATGTACCTGCAGGATCATGTGCAAGCTGGAGAAGTACTTATTTAACATGAATGAGGCCCTAATTTCAATTCCCAACAAATAAACAAATAAATAAATTCAACTGTTGATATTTGCCTCTCTTTTGGGACCCAGGTTGCTAGCTATCTTGAAAAGGTTTTCACTGAGGTTTATAAGCAGCCACTCCTTACTCCTACTAAAATTGTATGCTATTAGATACATTGATAACCCCCCTAAAGTGTGGCCCAGCAAGACAGTATACTTACTGCGTAGGCCCTAAGCTGTGGATGGCAAGAAATGTGATAGTTGCAGTCACTGGAAAAGTAGACTGCATGGCTGTGCATTTTTATGTACAGTTTTCAGTACCAGGAAATATAACAGTTCTAGGATCTCGCTTCTCTTCCCAACAGTGTCTTCGCCTTCTACAGGCACTTTCCTTCCTCTGAGAGCAATAGGCTGACCTTCCCGCTGCCCCTCGGCGATTGCTTAATCACTGGGCCACAAAGTCATCACTGTTTCCAGTCTTCATAGGGAGAACACTGTAGAACTTTTTTTTTAACTGTGTAGCCTGAAGAACTTTCTAAGGCATAGTTATAGACTAAGTGAGCTGCTTGCAGCCTAGCTTCCTGTTAACAAGACTTTTCCCAAAGGGCTCTTACCACTTCATCACCTCCTAGAGATGATTCTGCACTTAATAAGTATTCCCAGAACTTCTGCAGGCCATCTAGATATATATCAGAATATATCAGAAGCCACTGATAATTTTAGATACATTTATGAAGCCCTTGGTAAGAATTTGGAGTACAGATGAGGATGTCAGCCAGAAGTGCAGTCAATAGATTATAAAGGTGGAGTGACATGGGAATGGCTGAGAGAGAAATCTAGACCATTGTCAACAGTGAGCAGAGCAGTAGTGATTGGTGTGGACCAGAGCAGGCAGGAAACCTTGCAAGAGCTTGAGCTAACTAACAGATAGGAGATATCAGCAGACACACTGCTTCAAGCAGAAAATATGAGCCCTGGGAGCCACCCTAAACTGGGGAGAAGTAGGACTGGGCAATGTCAGCTTAGCCATGCATTGCAATGTAGCACCAGGCACCTACTATTACAGAAAATACTGCAGCTGCCCACAAACTGGGTGGCTTAAGATGCCATTTTCTGTTTCCCCTGTAAAGGCAAGGTAGCTCTCTGGAGTCTCAAGGCACATTCCACTGGGGACTTGACATACTCTGTTCTCGGATGGCCTTTCTCCGTCAAAACCACACTGGGCCCTTACTGTAGCAGCACTAGCCTTAAAGGCCTAGCATTTACTAGGTTCCGGTGTAAGCCATGCTTGTTGATACCCACACTGGCCAAGTCAAGTTCCATCACCAGTGTCTCAGGAAACCTGGAAATCTGGAGGGGTGTAGTTCACTGAAACTATTACTATAAAAATCTATCATGAGCTTGTGGAATGTGGGCTTGTGGGAGATGCATGGAGTCTTTAGTAGAACAGTAACCCAGTGAAACTATATTTTAAGAAAAATATTATCAGCCAGGCATGGCACATGCCTTTAATCCAAGCACTTGGGTGCCAGAGGTAGGTCGATCTCTGTGAATTTGAAGCCAGTTAGGTCTGCATGGTATGTTCCAAGGACCACCAGAGCTATAATCACTAAAATAGAATTCATAGACCGGGCAGTGGTGGCACACTCCTTTAATCCCAGCACTTGGGAGGCAGAGCCAGGCAGATGTCTGTGAGTTCGAGGCCAGCCCGGGCTACCAAGTGAGTTCCAGGAAAGGCACAAAGCTACACGGGGGGAAAGAAATAGAATTCATAGGTTTCCTTAAATAGTAAGAAACAGAAACTCACAAAGCAGGGGAGGGGCAAAGTTATCAAAATACTATTAGTTCTGGATAAGTTACGTGGTTTTTAAGTTAATTTAGCTTTACTATAAAAGCAAAGCAAATATTTTTTAAATGTGAAAAGTAAAAAAAAAATAATAAAAGCAAAGCTACTTTGAAAGACTGAGAAGGTTACATGGTTTTAAATATAAGTCAACAGTTAATGAAAAAAATCTCAATTTAATGTGTGGGTGTAAACCAGAAATTTTAACTGTTGTGTAATCCTGAATGCAATTCTCCCACTAATGTGCTCTTCAGTTTATCAGTAGTTTACAACTTAAACCTCTCATCCAACAGCATCTATTGACTTGACATTTCACTGGCAACACACTTGTTTTTAGGTGGAGTTGCTTTTTCTTCAGTTCCAGCCAAAGCACTCTGATTTAGAACTGAGGAAGTGAAGTACCTCAGCGGGAGTTGTGTACACTGTGGCTGACTCACATTGACCTTGGGGACAGCCTGAAATGTCTCCACTCCACTCCCTTTAGCAAAAGGAGCTGATAACATTACCCACCCTGTCTTACTTAACATTGTCAGTAGATTAGCTAAGTAATGACTTGAAAAGTCTACATAAATGCTGTCTGTTATTGATAATTAACTAAGTTCTTCTCCAATCTTATAAAATAGTAATAAAGCAGAACATTGCATTTCTTAAACTTACATGCAGATATAATAAAAGCCTTAATTTATATATATTTAATTTATTTAACTTTATTTTATGTGCATTGGTGTGAAGGTGTCAGATCTCCTGGAACTGGAGTTACACACAGACAGTTGTGAGCTGCCATGTGGGTCCTGGGAATTGAACCGGGGCCCATTGGGAGAGCAGCCAGTACTCTTAACCACTGAGCCATCTCTCCAGCCCCATTTATTTATATTTTTTAAAACTATAGTAAATGCTGAAATATAAAAAAAATTACAGGGGCAGGAATTTGGCCTATAATACCTTCAGCTACACCTATATTCATGATGAATTATCTGATCTTTTTAATAGTTCCCCATAAAAGTCAATCTTTTAGTGTAGTGGTAGTGTAGCTTAGTGGTAGAGTGCTTCCTTAGCATGTGAGAATTAAAAATACAAATAGGGGCTGGAGACATGGCTCAGCAATTAAGAGCACTTGCTGGTCTTGCAGAGGACCTGAGTTCTGTTCCCATCACCATCAGACAGCTCACAAATGCATATAGCTCCAGCTCCAGGGGATCCAGTGTCTTCTTCTAGCCTCTGCAGGTATCTAAATATACATGATATATTCACACACAGACATACACACACATATGATTTTCTATCTTAATAATAACAAATAGGGACTGGAAAGATTGCTTAGCTGGTAAAGTGCTTGTCTCAAGTATGAGAACCTGAGTTTACTCTTCACCATCTATGTAAAATTATCAGGTATGGTGTCACAGGCTTGTAATTCCAACACTGAAGAGGCAGAGAGAAGCAGAGCACTGGACTGGGGCTCATTGCTCAGCAGTCTAGCCTAATTGGTCAGTGAGAGACCCTGTCTCAAAGGAGGTAGACCGTGTTCCTGAGGATGGTACCCAAGGTTGTCTTCTGTCTTCCACACATGCATTCATGAGTATATGTAGACACATACAATAGATAAATAGATAGATAGATAGATAGATAGATAGATAGATAGATAGATAGATAGATAATTGGATGAATGAATGACAACTTACTTTTTAGCCTGGCCTGATGGCATAGGTTTGTAATCCCAGATACTTGAGAAGCTAAAGCCAGGAAGATTACAAGGTCAAGGGTAGCCTAGAAAACTTAGTTGAGACCCTGTCTCAAAATGAAAAATACAGTTAAAGGACTGAGGATGTATCTCAGTGGTAAAGCACTTACTGTTCTGTGGGTAAAGAGAATGGACCAGAGGCCCTTTTAGTAACAAGTTTCTATGCTCTCCAGAGTGCCAGGAAAAACTGATTTCTGTGTATGAAGGCAGTCTCTGAGTTTAGGGGAAGGGTGGAGTTTTTTTCCTCCAGAATCACACTGGCTTTGGTTGGATCTTGTTGAAATGCTTGTCTGTCATATACCATTCTCCAGCTGAATGCCTGTAAATCTAAAGAAGCCAGACTGCCATTTATCTGTCCCACACAGACTCCCCTCCCTTGGCACTTGAGTTACAAGTGGTTGTGAGCCTCCCAACATGGATGCTGGGAACTGAACTTGGGTCCTCTGTGAGTGTATTATGCGTTCTTAACTCCATTTTAAAAGTATTATTTATTTTTTTTAATTAGAGAAACATAATTTTAGGATGATGAGAACCTAGCTTCTGCTGCAATAAAACCTTTGCTTGTTTCTGCTGGAAGGAAAAGGAAGGAGAACATATGGTTATTTTTTAGATAAGTCTGTAATTTTTAGAATGCTAATGTATTTCAAATTTCATAGATTTTTTTTTTTTTTTTACTCCAGTAGCAAATGTGTTGGTTAGTTGTGACTCAGCTTGTCTTTTTACAGTATGAAGGATTGAACTCAGGGTATAGTGCATGCTAGGCAAGCTCTTTGCACTGAGCCATTCCCTCGGCCCCTCACCAGGGATTCTAAGCAATTGCTCTTCATATCTTCAGCCCATTTATTTTTGTTTTGAGATAGAGGCCCATCAAGTTCCCCACGCTGGCCTTGAACTCACTCTGAAGCCTAGGCAGGCTTTGAATTCCTCCTGCCTCAGCCTTCTGAGTAGCTGAAATTATAAGCCTATACAATCAGACCTGGCTCTTTTTTAATGGGAAAAAAAATATGCTTTCATGAAACAGGTTCCTAGGCCACTGAACTCAAGATTCCTTGAGTAACTCAAGATTCCTTGAGTAATGACATGACTGACCTGTATGTATCCCATAATGTATCTATTCCCAGTGTCAGTTTGATGTCTGGAACACATGCCCTGGGACTGACATCAGGAGCAGGCAGGGCCTTGTGAACTTCACCTGCTGAAACAGTTGGTCTAGAACTTCTTGTAGCCAGAGGCACACTGGGATGTTGAGCCTGTGTTACTTCCTCCTCTCCTTGTCTGAGTAATGGTTTTGTGTATCACATTCCTGTCTAGCTATGATCTTGGCTGGCAAGGCCTACTACGATGGAGTGGCCAAGATTGGTGAGATTGCCACCGGGTCTCCAGTATCAGCAGAACTAGGTGAGCTGACCGTCCATTTTTACAAAAACCTAACCTGCTGTCCTAGGAGTTTGATAAGAGTGCGTCAGGTGACTCCGATCAAGAACCCAAAAGGGAACTGGTTGGGCACTGTAGTTTGAGTTCACCCTGACTCATGGAAATGGAGAGGTTTTTGGAGGACAGGCAAAGCCTTAGAGGGGCCTAGGGGTTGGGTAGAGGCCCCTTCCCAGGCCTCTTCGGATCTCTGCTCCTGCCTTTGCTGCCTGGGTTCTGGCCTGTCACTTCAGGTCCCTGAAGTTCCAACTTGAAGAACTGTGACCTACATTTTGAACCAAGGTGGGTGAGACAGGCCTCTGACCAGGCCAAGTGCTTCCGGTGACTCACCTTGTGGAAAATGACTCCTTGACTCCTTTATGCTGTACTCTTGGCTCCCATGCTTCCCCAGTTGCCTTTGGTTGTGATTTTTCCGGTTTTGCTGGTATGAATGGATCCCCTGTGCAGGCAAGGAGGGTAGCCACACCCTGGGCAGCCCCCACCACAGCCAAGGGAAGCTGGGCTTCTATTTACAGAGCTGTGCCACTGCGCTGCGGTCATCTCCTGCAGGGCAGGGCTGCTTTGCCAGGAGACCCACATGTCACATGTCTTTAAAATTTATGGACTCTGTTTTATTGTATGGATGCTAAGAATTTGCTTTAAGGATTCTGAAAAACATAATGGGGTGTGCGTGTGTGCGTGCGTGTGTGTAAAGAGTGACATGCCCTCTACTCAGTGTCCAGTAGTCTTGAGGCTTTTCAGACTTGCCTGAGAAACTCATTGACCCCATTCAAAGGCTGGAACAAGCCTTGATGCTGGTGGCAGGGTGGGGACAGGCTGGGTTTGTGTTCTCCGGCTGCTTTATGCCTAAGAAGCTGGGGAAGCAGTAGACAGGGGCACAGTGTACATCTGCAGTGGTGTTGTGTGGTTAGTGACAGCACTGCCGTGTTTCATAGAATCGATCACATATGGTTTTTGAAACCCCAGCTCGTGTTCTGTGGGTGTTGTGACTTCCCAGTGTCATGATGACTGGTAGCAACTCTGAAGCACCATCAGTTTAATGACATGCAGCCTGCCTTATGTAGCAAATAGCAATATTTCAGATATTTGGGGTTCCAGAAGCAGCTGAGATGATAATAGGGTTCCAAAAATAAGCTTAAATTAAAAAAAGAAGCATCCCATTGTGCCAGGCAGCAGGGGGAGAAAAAAAAGTATGACCCTCACATTAAAACATATGGTGCTCTGACTCACCTCCATTCAGTGTGCCATTTTAATGTTTTATGGGTCTTGCCACTGTTTAAATAAGACTTCTGTTCCACACCTTACTTTATTCAGCTGCAAATTCATAACACTGAATCAACTATTTCCACAGTAACAGTGTTGTTATAAACACCACCTTGAAACTCCAGTTTCAGTGGGGAAAGTATGTTATGAAGGTGCAGGTTCCCTCTATGAAGAGGAAATGGAAGTAAAGCTCCTTCAAGTTTTGCTTTGTTTCAAGTTGTCCAATTGCTTATATCCACTGTCTCAGATATACTAGTTTTTTTTACCCATTTATGGCTTTTTCCCTAGATAAAAAGTTCACCTCGGTAACCTTGCTTTGGGGGAACCTAGTAATAACTATTTTTGACTTGGATAGTTTTTATTTTGGTATTGTTTAAAATACCATATTATATCCATTTAAATTGTATGGAAGAGGAGCAGAAAATTCACATATTTTCAAAAAGTAGAAGAGGAAGAAGAAGGAGAAAGAAGGAATAGAGAAATGTGAACAAATTACTTGGCACACAAGCATGAGGACCTGAGTTCAGATCCCTAGCCCTCACGTAAAAGCAGAGCATGGCAGCACATACTACAATCCCATCACTAGGAGGGAGGCAGAGACACGTGTCTCTGGGCCTTGGTGGTCACACAGTCTCCCCTAATAGGTGAACTCCAGATTCAGTGAGAGACCCTGTCTCAAAAATAAAGACACATAATATCAACTTCTGACCTCCACAGACATGCACACATGTTCGCAGGCACCTGTACACACCTTTGCCCCCCAAAAGAAAGAATAAATAACCAAAGGTAGATTGTGTTTCTTTTGTTTTCCCAATATTTTGTGTGGTTATAGCCTTTGGGTACTGGTCCTCATAACCTTATGAAACATGAAGTTTATTTAGGACTGTCTTAGTTTGATTTCTCTTGCTGTGATAAAACACCCTGACCAAAAGCAACTTGGGGAGGAAAGAATATATTTTGCTCACACTTCCATATCACAGTTTATCATCAAAAGCAGTCAGGACAGAAACTCAAACAAGGCAGGAACCTGGAGGCAGGAGTTGATATAGAGCTGCTTACTGGCTTGCTCCTCACGGTTTGCTCAGCCTAATTTCTTATACCACCGAAGACCACCAGTGCAGGGATGACAGCACCACCTGCAGTGAGCTGAGTCCTCCCACATTAATCACCAATGAAGAAAATGCACCACGGGCTTGCCCGCAGGCCAGCCTAGTTGGGGCATTTCCTTAATTGAAGTTCCTTCTTTTAGATAACTCTAGCCTGTGTCAGGTTGACATAAAACTAGCCAGCACAAAGACTAAGGAGAAGCCAGGCATGGTGACACATGCTTGTAATCCCAGCACCTTGGAAGCTAGGGCAGAAGGATCACAAGGTCAACCTGGGCTATATATAGTGAGGCTGTCTCCAAAAAAGGGAGTGGCACGGGGCTGGCAAGATGGCTTAGCAGGAAAGGTGTGTGCTGCTGGCTGTCAACCTGAGTCCAATTCCAGGGACCCATATAGTAGAAGGAGAGAATTGACTCCTTAAGGTTTTTCTCTGACCTCATGTGTCCTCTGGTCTGCGCCTAAACACACACACACACACACACACACACACACACACACACACACACACACTTAATTAATGTAAATTTAGAAAAACTTTAAATGAAGGACTGGAATATGGCTTAGGGGTACAGTACTTGGCTAGCACACAAACAGCCCTGAGTTCCATCCCAGCATAAAGACTACAGTGTAACTTCAGTGAAACCATGAATCATTTCAAGTTTTTCATTCAGCGTGTTTTTTGAATTAACTTCTGTTGGTAAAGATGGAGTGGATTTTTAACTGTAGATGGTTCCATTTAGGCAATTCCACTTAGCATCAGTTCATCTGTTGCTATGTGAATAATTTAGTATGCTTTTGCTCAAACGTAACAAAATGTCCAGCTTACAGTGATTTAAGCAATAGGCATGTAAGGCCAGGAGCAGCAAGTTCCTGTTTAGTTAATCATCACCAAGGACTCAGATTCCTTCTCTTTTTCTTGTCTTCATACCCATTTCCCCATGGCCCCAAGATGGCTACCAGTCTAATTATCACATTTGTTTTCTCATTGTCTGCAAGTACAGGAAGTAAAATGTCTTCTCAGGTGTGTCCTTCTATAAAGGGGGAACCCTTGCCCAGAAGCTCCAGCACACATCCCTCTACGTTCCAAACCCAGGTTAGGTCACACTCATCCATGTCCAGCTGCCAGAAAGATTCCTTGGTGTGGCTGGCCAAGGACTGCAGAGGAGAGGGCACAGCTGTTAGGAGACAATCCTGGTATCAGGTGTCTCTGGCATTAATGATCTGGTTTCAGTGGTTTTGGGTGAAGGGGAAGACATTACACAAATGTTCCCTGCAGACATTTGTGATGCTTCTGCATTTTGCATGGATTTTTTTTCTCCATGTGGGCTGGTGTGCATTTGCCCAGCATTTGTATACATCAGACCTTGTCACCTGTTCTCCTAGGCCCCTTGTACTTCTTTTCCCAGAAGGCCACAGCTGTCCTTCCTGTGTGTTTCTGTTTAGAGACAAGAATCTAACCAGGAAGGAAGAAGAAGAGCACTGGGGACTTTTTGTTTCTTCCACCTACTGAGTTTTATTGCTCACCTTTGAATGTCTTGTGACTATGGACTCCAGGGTAGTTTTCCTGTGTCTGCCTCCTTTCTTCTGCTCAGTAGCTGCTTTCCTGTGTGATTCCTGCAGCCTTGTGATTGAAAATTAAGAAAACAGAGAAAAGTTAAAAATATCGCCCATAAAGTTACTACTGTGTACATCTATCTACCATTGCCATATGCCTGTGTAGTATCTTTTAAAGAGTGTGCTGTTAGATAGTGTGCCCCCTTTGTCTAGCCCACTTTCCCAGTGAGAAATGTGAGACCCGTCTCCAGTCACACTGTAGAAGTAATAGCCCACACTAAGTACTTGCTGCCAGCTCAGATAGCTGAGTTAGTTGGCAGTCTGACTTTAGAATCTGAGTTCTTTACCTCTCTGTACTGGCACTGAGACACACGGGAGAGGAAAGGGCCAGCCCAGGAGCCAATGAATTCTCAACATTAGGGGCCTTTTCAGAAAAGAGGTGAAGCCAAGCATGGTGGCACATGCCTGTGTTCCCAGCATTCAGGATCCTGAGTTCAAGGTTAGCCTGAGCTACATAGTCATACCCTAACTCAGAACGGTGAGTGGGCTGGCAAGATGCACTTACCATCAAGTCTGAAGACCTGAATTTGCTCCCTGGAACTCACATGGTAGGAGGAGAGAACTAATTTCTGCAAACTGTGTTTTGACCATCACATGCATGCACACTGTAGCAAGTACTGCTCACCTCTCAAATTTTTATGTAACTTTAAAATTTAAAAAAAAGAGAGAGAAAGTTGTCAAAGTTAATCTTAGTAGCAGAGTGGGCCTGGCCAGTATAGGATGGTTCCTCCAGATCTGTCTGTTAATAACAGGAGTCAAGAAGTTAGTGATATTTAAGTAACAGGTAAATCTCACACACACACACACAGTGTCTTACTGTCCACCCAAATTTGGGTTTCATTAAATTCTCACTGAAAATGTAGGGGAGGGGTTCTTCCCCCATCACCTGATGTCCTTAGTCATTCCATTCATTCCTGGGTGATTTTTTTCTGAATGATTTTCAGGTGCAATGATCCCTTAGGGGTGGCTGCTAGGCCTAAGAACAAACTTAGCAATTACCTCCTCTGCAGAGGTAAGAGATTACCCGCCTCCATGGTGACCACAATGGGTCAGTCTCCCTGGAGATGTACTTTGTAGTCAAACAAGACAGAACAACACTCGAGAAGCCCAAGATCCCTATGGAGGTGGACAGGTCCAGCTGCCTTCATTGTAGAGTGTATACCATCCAGCTGTAGCCTGGGAAAGACCCTGTGCCCAGGACAATGAAGCCAGGCTACTGTTTACTATGCTGAGACCTCTAGGTGGGAGGCTGCTTGTTACTGGAGAGACCTCCATAGAGTGTGTTGACAGTTTGCTGCTGCCTACGGTGCAGCAGAGCTTGAGCAACACTTGACCCTTTATGGGTGGGTTGGGCATGCTTAAAGGAGGTGAAGGTCATGCTGTGCAGGTTGTTTGAAGAGGAAATGAGATACTGTGCCTCCCAGCTTCTAAAGTATCAAAGACTATAAGATGCCTCTAGTCCCCACTTCACAAACATTTGGAAACTCAGCAAACTACTAGTGTTCTTGCTTGACATTCTTTTCATCCATAAAGTAGGTAATGTGAGTTTGTAAGAATACACATTTTCCCATGGTCACACACACACACACACACACACACACACACACACACACACGCATACACACACAGATTAAAATAGAAAAGAAATGAAAAACAATAGCCTATAACCAAATGCCAATGGAATTGATAAGGCATAGCTGACTGAGCCAGTTGCCCTGCTCTCTTTCAGCAGACTCCGCATATGCAACCTCAGGAACTAAAAGAAGCCCAGATTTATTGGCATAATTGAAGGAAGTGGTTGTGATGAAAAGGATGAAGATATTTCTGAGAAAATGATGCTAGCAAAATCCCTTCACATGAAAGAAATTCCTCAAAACATTTCAACACAATAACCACAAAGGATAGAACGTTAGAAGCTTTTTGTGATACCTGCTGTGAAACATATTTTTGATCTTTGTCCAGCTTCGTAGCATAGAGCTTCTTACCTTTGACTCTCAGTCTCTGGAGGGATAAGTCTTTGTATGCTAAGGAGCTGACTGACAACTGGGACTCCTGAGGCTCATGATGGGGGCAGTTTGCCAGCAAGTGATTTAACCAGTCGTGGCTACCTAAAGAAGCTTCTGTAAGAAGGACTGGGTCAAGGGGAGCTCTAGACAGGTTGGTTCATGGAGTATAGTGCCCAGGGAGGGAGAGGGAGCCTGTCCCCTTGCTCTAAGTGTCCCTCTAGGAGCCCTTACTTTCTTTTTTCCTTCCTTCCTCCCTCCCTCCCTCCCTCCCTCTTTCTTTCTTTTTCTTTCTCTTTCTTTCTTTCTCTTTCTTTCTTTCTCTCTTTCTTTCACTCTTTCTCTCTTTCTTTCTCTTTCTTTCTCTCTTTCTTTCTCTCTTTCTCTCTCTCTTTCTCTCTTTCTTTCTCTCTCTTTCTCTCTCTCTTTCTCTCTCTCTTTCTCTCTCTCTTTCTCTCTCTCTTTCTCTCTCTCTTTCTCTCTCTTTCTCTCTCTCTCTCTCTTTCTCTCTCTCTCTCTCTCTCTCTCCCTTTCTCTCCCTCTCTCCCTTCCTCCCTTTCTCCCTCCCTTTCTCCCTCCCTTTCTCCCTTCCTTTCTTCCTTCCTTTCTTCCTTCCTTCCTTCCTTGTTTGTTTGTTTGTTTGTTTTGTGTTTTTTGTTTTTTGAGACAGAATTTCTCTGTAGCCCTGGCTGTCCTGGAACTCACTCTGTAGACTAACCTGGCCCCAAACTGAGAGAGATCCACCTGCCTCTGCCTCTTGAGTGCTTGGATTAAAGATAGTGCTACCACTGCCTAGCCAAGAGTCCTTTCGAATGAACCAGCAATGTTTACCTGTTCTGGGAGACCCCCATGCCAAACCCTTGGAAGACAGGGTGGGAACCCCAGCTTATAGCTGGCAGGTGAAAATGTAAGAGATAATCTACTTTCTATCAGCTGTGCAATAAGAGCAGCCTTGTGAGACTGAGCTCTCAGCTGGTGAGATCTGTCACTGTCTTCAGGTAGATGGTGTCAGAATTTAATTTGAGGCCACCCAGTTGTCATCTGGTGCAGAACTGCTTTCTGGGGGTGAGTGAGCATGGTCACAAAGCATTCTGTGTTTCGAAAATATGAGAAGAATTTGAGTTTGCCTTTTCCTGCCCCCCCACCCCCCGTATTGGGAATCAAACCCACAGCTTTGCACATGTCAGGCAAATGTAGCTCTGCCTCTGAGCTGCATCGTCCATCTTTTTCATACATATCTAAGCATATCCAAACTTAGAAAGGATGTGACAGTTTGTTAAAGCATGGAAAAGATGTTGTAGGTCCTTATCTGAAGTTGTATGAGAAGCCAGCAAGCGCTGTTGAAATTATTCCTGAGTAATTGCTTTTGTTTGTTTTGAGACAGGGTCACACTATGTAGCCCAGGCTTTCCTCAAACTCTTGTTCCTCCTGCCTCAGCTTTTCAAATAATGGGATTACAGGTGTGTGCCACCATACCTGGTTTACCCTAAACCGGCTTTGAAAATAGAAGTCAACTGATGTGGTGGTACCCACCACCCAAGTACTCAGGAAGCTGAGGCAGGAGGATCACAAGTTTGGGGCTAGCCTGGGCTATCTAGTGAGACCCTGCTCAGAAGAACAAAAAATAAAATAAAAACAACAAATTAACTTTAGGTCTTAATGTTTCTAGTGATTTAAGTTATATGGCAAGATAAAAGAAGGGTGCCGGGTACAAAACTCAATTGTAGAATGCTTGCCCAACACACACCGATCCCTGGCTTCAGTCCCCAAACAGCATAAAAGCAGACATTGTGGCGTATGCCTGTAATCCCAGCACTTTGTTGGGGATGGAGAGGGAGGAGAGGGATCATACATTCAAGGTTGTTCTTAACAACACCGTGAGTTTTCATACCAGCCTGGGCCACATGAGACTTTGTCTCAAAAAAAGAGCAAACCTTAATATCATGCAGGTGCTTCAACATGAGTGATCGTGACAGCGGTTTGATAGGAAAAACTGTTTCTGAATGCCTGGGCTTAACAGACATTAAGGACTGGATGCCAATAACTACAGCACTCTAAGGAACTCAATCCTTAACCACTTGGGCTTGCTGGGAGGAACAGACTCGGAGCGCTATAGTTCTGTAGACAGGGTTCAGCAGCTAAAGTGGTCTAATCCATTGTGTTTAACTGGTAAATAATAACCCAGGCTCAAATTCATGACTTCGGGGTGCCAGGGTGTGACCTATAGTCAGGCACATAAAACTTGATGCCACATCCATAGCTGAGATTGGCAGAATGCTGACCTTTAATACGTAAGAGGGGAAGTGCAGCGTGAGTAGGACGTCAGGCTTATCTCTTAAGCAAGCAGCACTTTTTCCCCCACTTTTTTATTCTTCTCTCATACGTTACTTCCTGACCGCAGTTTCTCTTTCCTCCCCTCATCTTCCCCCATACACACACACACACACACACACACACACACCCTCTCCTCCAGATCTACTCTCCCTCTGTCTCCCCTCAGAAAAGAGCAGTCCTCTCAGGGACATCAACTAATCACAGCCTAATATGCTGCTATAAAACCAAGCACATCACATCAAGGCTGGATGAGGCAACCCAGTAGGAGGAAAGGGGTCCCATAAGTAGGCAAAAGAGTCAGCAACCACCCCTGCTCCCATTGTTAGGAATCCTACAACACCACCAGGCTGCTCGGCCATAACATATATGCCGAGGACCTAGATCAGACCTCTGCAGGCTCCCTGATCTCTGCAAGCCCCCTTGAGTCCCACTCAGTTGATTCTGTGGGCCATGTTCTCTGGTGTCCCTGGCCCCTCTGGTTCCTCCAATCTTTCCTCCCCATCCTCCACAGGACTCCCTGAGCTATGCCTAATGTTTGGCTGTGGAACTCTGCATCTGCTCCCATCAGTTGCTGGATGACGTCCCTCTGGTCTCTTTGATTCTGCTAGGCTCCTCCAGTCCCAGAACACTCTGCAGGCCGGACAAGCTATAGGTCCAAGGTTTTGTGGCTGGGTTGGTGTTGAGGCCTTGCCTGGTTACAGAAGATGGCGGTTCAGGCTCCGTGCCCTCCGTTGCTAGGAGTCTTTGCTAGCATTGCTCTCATAGGTTCCGTTGAGTTTCCATTACACTAGGTTTCCACCTCACCCCTGAAATGGCCCCCAACTCTAGTCATTTCCGCCAGTATTTACCCCCCCACACACACACTTGATCACTCCTGTTCCCAACCCCACCTGCCCTCAGTCCACCCATGAAATCGGTTCTCTTTCCCCTTCCTAGCGAGATCCATGCATCCCCCTTCAGCCTCCTTGTTAGCCTCTCAAGTTCCATCCATTTGCCTGCAGATGTCATGATGGCACTGTTTCTAATAGCTGAGTAACACTCCATTGTGTAAATGTACGACGTTTTCTTTATCCATTCTTCAGTTGAGGGACATCTAGGTTGTTTCCAGTTTCTGGCTATTGTGAATACAGCTGCTATGAACGTAGTTGAGCAAGTGTCCTTGTGATAGGATGGAGTGTCCTTTGTGTATATGCTCAGGAGTGATATAGCTGGGTCTTGAGATAGATCCATTCCCGATTTTCTGAGAAACTGCCATACTGATTTCTTATTTTGTTTTGTTTTTGAGACAGGGTTTCTCTGTGTAGTTTTGGTGCCTGTCCTGGATCTCGCTCTGTAGACCAGGTTAGCCTCAAACTCACAGAGATTTGCCTGGCTCTGCCTCATGAGTGCTGCTGGCATTAAAGGTGTGCGTCACCACCGCCCAGCTACACAGCACTTATTTTTAAAACTTAGAAAATACTGAAAACATTGAAAGAGAAAAACAGAAGATGGCCAGGAGAGAATGTGTTATTTTAAGTAGGAAAAAAAAAAGTAAAGGTTGTTTGCATTTATTTATTTAAAAAACAAAAACAAAAAACAGGCTTTCTTCTGGAAATTTATAAACTTGTTTGGATTTTTTTAGTAACTCACCATTACATAAATTTAGACAGTGTTATTTTATTCTACTTTAGTAAGCTATTCCATTATTTTGAGTTATGTATTTAATTTCTTTTTACGTTTTATTTTGTGTGTGTGTGTGTGTGTGTGTGTGTGTGTGTGTGTGTGTGTGTGTGTGTCCATGCTGGTATGAGAGCAGAGGACAACTAAGAGAGTCAGTTCTGTCCTTAAACAGTGTAGTTCCCACGGGTTGAACCCAGGGTGGCAGGCATCTCTACCCACTGAGCCCTCTCCCCAGACCCCAACCAGCTTCTTAAATTGGAAACAAAACAGATTCTTACTTCTAATCAGTACACTAGAAAACCATGGGCTTCCTCCCATCCTCTTTACCTTTCTTGACTTTTGAGACTGTCTCATGTAGCCCTGGCCACCCTCCAACTCACAATCTTCCCATTTCAACTGTCTGACTGCTGTAAATACAAGCATGTACCACTGTGTTTCTCTTACTGACTTTCAAATTGACAGTCTTTAGTCTTAAAAGACCAGAGCTAGGTATGGTGGCACACGTCTTTAATCCCAGCACTCAGGAGGCAGAGGCAGGCGGATCTCTGTGAGTTTGAGGCCAGCCTGGTCTACAGAGTTCCATGTCAGCTAGGGATACACAGAGAAACCCTGTCTTGAAAGACAACAAAAACAAAAAGCAACAAATAAAATGCAGGGAAAAAAGTATGAAGAAATAATTTTAAAATAAATATGCAAGGTTAGGAAGATGGCTCCGTGGGTAGAATGCTTGCTATGTAACCATGAAGACCTGAGTTCAGATTCCCAGCATCTGCATAAAAGCCCCAATGCTAGCTAGCATTGGGGAAATGTGGAGAGCAGGCAAAGACAGAAGAATCTTGGGGGCTTATTGTGAAAGTCTATGGGAGACTAACTCCCACCTGTCAAAGGGTTCTTGTGGAGAGGAGAGAGGAATGAGGAAATATTAGATAGAAATACAGATGGAGAAAAAAAGATAGAGACATGGGATAGCTTTGGGAGGGCCCTGGGTCAATACCCAGCTGCCTGGAGATTTATTCTAATGGACTTTTTATACACTGCCAAGGGGAGAGGCAAAAGACCTCCTCCTTTCAAGATCAAAGCATAATGTACAGTCAAGTGTAGACCCTTCAAAAAACCTGGCAACCACACCCATGGCCAAATCATCCCATTATGCAGCCCTGCTGGGTAAAGCAAGCTCAGTAAGGTTTTACTAGGGAGCCCCTTGGGTCCCCGCAGCTTACTAGTCATTAAGCTCCTGGTTCAGTGAATGACCTGTCTCAAATAATATATCCAGGCATAGTGGCACACACCTTTAATCCTGGCACTCAGGAGACAGAAATAAATGGATCTCTATGAGTTCAAGGCCATCCTGGTCTACATGGTGAGTTCCAGCCAGCCAGGGCTACATAGTGAGACCCTGTCTCAATAATAATAATAATGTGGAGAGTGATAGAGAAAGACACTCAACATCAACCCCTGGCCTTTGCACACACATTCACATGAAAAGAAGCATACTGATTCCTATGTTTAACTGATGGTACCCACCACATGCCACACACTGTCCTAGCGCTGTATATACGCTGACTCTATAGTCCTCCTGACAACCCGATGAGATGTATGTCATTAGCATCCTATCCCTTTCACAGATATGGAAACAGGAAAGAGAGTCACTTGCCCAGGTCAGCTAGCTAGCTGGTAGGTAGTTGACAAGATACCAGCTATGTGGCTTATTGTTCCAGTTTAATTTTTTTTTGTTTTTTGTTTGTCTGTTTGTTTTTTGGGTTTTCTTTGTTTGTTTGTTTTTCTGAGACAGGGTTTCTCTGTGTATCCCTGGCTGTCCTGGAACTTGTTCTGTAGTCTTGGCTGGCCTCAAACTCACAGAGCCACCTGCTTCTACCTCCAAACTGCTGGGATTAAAGGCATGCACTGTCACCACCACCAAGCACCAATTTAATTTTTTATACATCAAAAAGATAGTTTTCTGATGTGCTTTATTATATGTCAGTCAGATTATCCTGTCATCATTACTCAGCAGAATAAAAGGAAGCATTAAACCACAGCCACCATAGGGCCAGAAACTTTGGAACAGTTTACAGCATGTGTGTCACACATGCACATGTGCATCCATTGGAAGCTGGAATTCAGCTTCAGGTCTTCAGGTGCAGGTATTATTCCCCTGGAACATTTTTTTTCCTTTTCTGAGACAGGTCCCTTACTGGAACCTGGATGACCAATTGAGGCTAGACATGGAGCCCTAGGGTTCCAACTGTCTCCCCCTCCTCAGTGCTGGGATTATGAGTACAAACTACCTCTACCACATCCAGCTTTTTATATAGGTGCTTTGGGTGCTGAACGCAGGTCCTTATGCTTACATGACTGAGCCATCTCTTCAACCTGCTATTCTAGCTTTTGGGGGGGAAATTATTACCTAGCTAATTTATTTAAGCGGGGGAACACATGTGCTGTGGCATTTGAGTGGCAGCCAGAGGACAACTTGCAAGAGTTGATTCCCACTTCCCATGTAGGTCTGGGTGATTGAACTTGGGTTGTCAGGCTTGGCAGCAGGTGGTTTTATCCAGTATGATAAACCCCTGACACAAGCAACCTAAAGGAGGAAGGGCTCTTTAGGCTCTCAGGCTTTGGTCACGGAAGCTGTGGCAGAGTGCGGCAGAGGCTCTTCACATTCTTAGTGGATCAGAAAGTAGGGAGCTTGTGCCAAAACTAGACAAAACCCTTCCAGACCAACACCAGAGACCCACTCTACTGGCTAGGCCCCTTATCTAAAAGGCGCCACAACCTCCCAAAACAGCACCACCAGTTGGGGATGTGTTCAGATGCATGCACCTGTGGGAGATAATTCATGTTTGAACAGTGACAGACCCCATAGAGGTGAGGTTATGAGATCCTTATTAGGCTAACATTTAATGCTGCCTGACTCCTTGGACACACATTTGAATCTGAAACAACATGTTTTTCCCTACACTATATCACTTTGCCCATCCTCTGAGTCTTTGAATTTGGAAATGTACAAACAGAAAATTTTCCTGTTTCAACCCAGTTTTCCCAATCCATTAAACTGGTCTTTTTCTCCTAGAAGAAAATCAAGTGTCCAAGCAATTCAAGATAAGGAAGAAAGGACTGTAGAGATGTCTCCATGGTTAAGAGGACCTACAGCTCCAGTTCCAGGGGACCTGACCCCCTCTCCTGCACTCCTAAGGCATTCGCACATGTGTGTGTATAAACACACACACACACACACACACACACACACACACACACACACACACGTACAAATATAAAATAACTTTTAAATTAAAAAAAAAAAAAGCTGAGGCGGTGGGTACCCTTGTGCTCATGTTGTCAGACTGGCTCAGGGGGCCAAAGCAATGGCCCATTATGTTAAGGGATCAGTGCCAAGGGCCTAGGGACTCTGCCTCAGATGCTGACACCATCCTTGGTGACTAGAACGTCTTACACCCTGTAATGAATGAATGCAGGTTTCTTAAACTTTTAGCAGCACTGTGTCAGAAAGGGAAGCACTGCATTATAGCACACAGAGAGGCACTTGAGAGCACACCAAGGTCAATGGCTGTGCTCAGGAGCACAGGAATAGCAAGAGGCCATCAAGAGTGAGGCCTGACCTGTTCCTGCAGACATTTCCCAGCATGCAATAGTGCCGTGGTGGGGGTGGCAGCTCTGGTGGGGAGGCTAGGCAGATTTCTTGTTTACAGGTGGAATACTCTCTGTTAGGAAAGACAGAAACACGGGAAAAGTACTGGGAAGTGCAAACCAAACCACAAGACAACCACTTCACACCCAGCCGAGCAGCTACAATTAAAACAACAGCCAAGAGCCAGCAAGATGGCTCAGTGAATAAAAGTACTTATCGCCAACCAGACAACCTTGAGTTAGATACCAGGGACCCACATAGTGGAAGGAGAGAGCTGATTCTCACAAGTTGTCCTCTGACCTCCACATGTGCACCCTAGTTTGGGTACATATATACATACATAAAATATAATAAAATTGTCTTAAAAGGTAGTCGATAACAATGTTAGCAGAGATGTAGCAAGCCAGGTGTGGTGGTACATGTCTTTAATCACAGCACTTGGGAGGCAGAAGCAGGCTAATCTCTGAGTTTGAGGCAGGTCTGGTCTACACAGTGAGTTCCAGGTCAGCCAGGGAGACCTTCTCTCAAAAAATTAATTAAAATACAGAAAACTGAAGGTCTCATATATTGTTGGTAGGAATGTAAAATGGAACCGCTGTGTTGGAAAACAGCCTCAGTTCCTTAAATTCCCATGTGACACAACAATTCTACTTCTCAGATACATATGAGAAATGTAATGTATAACACCACATAATCTTAAACATTAATAACAGCTGATGATTAGAAAGCCAATTTGTGATCCATCCCTATAATGAAGTATTATTTAGCCATGAAAAATGGAGTATTGATGGCATGCTGCCACATGGTTGAGCCTCTAAAACATGCTAAGTCAGAGAAGCCAAATAAAAGGACCAACCATGTATCGCATGATTCCATTTATATGACATATCCAAAAACCATTCATAAACACAAAGCAGAATTTGAGGTTTCCTGGGGAACAAATGAGGATTGGTTACCTAATGAGCAGTGGGATTCTTTTTGTGTGGTAAAAATGCTCGTGGACTAGGCAGTAGTGCGGGTGAATATACTGTTACTATTAACACTTAGGGGTACTTTACTGACAGCAACAACAAAAAGTAAGTTGGGTTGGAGAGATGGCTGCTCCTGTAGAGGACCCAAGTTTAGTTTCCAGCACCCACAGAAGTCAGCTCACAGCCACCTGTAACTCCAGCTCCAGGGGATCTGAATCCTCTGGTTTCCACAAGTATTCACATTCCCCCACACAAGTGTGTGTGTGTGTGTATGATTAAAAATTAATTTTGCCAGGCAGTGGTGGCGCACAGAGGCAGAGGCAGGTGGATCTCTGTGAGTTCGAGGCTAGCCTGGGCCAGCCCAGAGTGAGTTCCAGGAAAGGCACAAAGCTACACAGAGAAACCCTGTCTCGAAAAACTAAATAATAATAATAATAATAATAAATAAAAAATAAAATTTTAAAAGAGCTGGCAACCTCATGTCTCAGGAATGGTTGTGAGGCTGGGTAAAGGCGTCCTAGTGATCCATCAGCAGGAACTACCTACCAGACGGACAGGACAGAGGAGAGGTGGCAGCAGGAACCAATGTCTTACCATCTCAGCTGTAAGCTGATTGGTGAGACAAGGGTGTAAGAAGAAGCGTTAGAGATAAGCTTAAAAATGCTTGATTGGCTAAGTGAGTTGACATGCGGTATTGGATTCCTATGTAGGAAACAGGCTTTTTTGAAACCATGGCTATCTTTTGCAGCAGACCTGGTCTTCACCTACAACACAGTAAAGGGATTATGAAAATATAGACATACATAATTTGATTTGGGATTGGCACTGGAGTAAAGAGTAACAAGAGTTACAGAATTTAGCCGGGCAGTGGTGGCACACGCCTTTAATCCCAGCACTCAGGAGGCAGAGGCACGTGGATCTCTGTGATTTCGAGGCCAGCCTGGTCTACAGAGCAAGTTCCAGGAAAGGCGCAAAGCTACACAGAGAAACCCTGTCTCGAAAAACCAGGTGTGTCCAGAACAAAAAAAAAAAAGAGTTACAGAATTTAATGGGAAAAGATGATCCCAGCTACATGAGAGTGGCAGAGAAACTGAAGTCTGAGAATGCTGACTGGGCTACAGGGGAGGTTCAGGAAGCTGTGCTTTCTCTTAGGGAATAAGGGCTGTCTCCACTTACCTGGGTGTTGGAACTTGTGGAGAGGATCATGAGAAATGATGTGCAAAAGAAAAATGGAACCTTGTTTCTTGGTATGTTTCTAAGTTTCTCAAATTGAGGATTTAGTAATATTGGCACCAAAGGTTGGGAGTTATTAGGAACTGACTCATTTTAGGAGCATGGTTCAAAGGTACGGTGCAAATTACTGGATGAGTAAGGAGGCACATTGAATGACAGGTACTTTATAACCATGACCTGCTCCACACAGGGCAGCAGTCAACTCCTGTGACTTTGCAGGGCCCCAGGGCTGAGGCATCACTCAGGCACAGCTTCCATTTTTGCCATGATAGGATTTGTGGCACACCTTTACATTCATTCATTTTTTTTCTTTCTCTCCTCTCTCTCTCATCACTTCTCTCATTTTGTTGTTTTTTTTTTCTTAACACACACACACACACACACACACACACACACACACACACACACACAGGGCATGGTGATGCACACCTTTAAGCCCAGCACTTTGGAGGCAGAGTTAGCCGGGTCTCTGAGACTGAGGCCAGCCTGGTCTACAGAACAAGTTCTAGAATAGCCTACAGAGAGAAACCCTGCCTTGAAAAAACAAAAACAACTGTGGTGCCGCACACTTTTAATCCCAGCACTTGGGAGGAAGAAGCAGAGAGATCTCTGTGAGTTCGAGGTCAGCCTGGTCTATAAAGTGAGTTCCAGGACAGCCAGGACTGTTACACAGAGAAACCCCGTCTCCAAAAACCAAAAACCAAAGCAAAACAAGAACCAGATGGATGGATGGATAGAGATGGAGGGAGGGAGATAGATAGATAGATAGATAGATAGATAGATAGATAGATAGATAGATAGATAGATAGATAATCTCAGGTTGTCCAGGATGACTTCAAACTCTATGTAGCTGAGAATGACCTTGAACTTTTGGTCCTCCTGCTTCTACATCCCAAGAGCTGGAATTACAAGTACATGCCACCATGCCTAACTAATGCAGTGCTGGCAGCAGAACCTGGGACTTCATATATGCTAGGTGAACACTCCACCAACTGAACTACATCTCCAGCCCCTTCCTAGGGTTCTTTGAGCCAAGGTTTTTCTATGTAGTCCAGGCTGGCCTCAAACTTACTGTGTAGCTGAGGATGACCTGGAACTCCTGATCCTCCTTCCTCCACTTCCGCAAGTGCAAATGCAAAGATTGTAGATGTGTACCACCAAACTTGTTTTTTTTTACTGGAGGTTTAAAGCATCATTCCACCAACTAAGCTCTGTCCTCAGCTTTTCTCTAGTTTTCTGAGCCAAGGTCTTTCTGTGTAGCTCAGAGTGACCTCAAACTCAAAACCCTCCCACCTCAGTCTCTCATGAATTCAGCCTATACCACTACACCTGGCTCTTCTTTTGAAATTTTACTGTATCTGATTAAATGTTTTAATTTTATTGCTCTTTTATTCTGTACTCAATCCAGCTTAATTTTCCATTCATATTAATGCTTTATAACTTACAAGTCCTCTGGGATGTTGAAAACGACACACTTAGATTTTGTAATGAGAATTAAAACCTACATTCTAAAAAAAATTTTATATGTTGGCTGAAAAATGAACCTAATAAACATCAAATTTAGTTTTTCTCTTATTATCTTAAAGTGTCTATTTTAACAGAATTAAACCCATGGCTATAAGTTATTTTGGTCAGCCCTCCTTTTTTTGAGATGAAGTCTCATGTATTCTAGGCTGTCTTCAAACTTGCTGTGTAGCCTTGAACTTCAGATTCTTCTGCCTCCGCCTCTCAAGTGCTTGGATTACAGGTGTGTGCCGTTATGCCCTGTGTATGTGATTCTGTACACCTGGGGACCAAACCAGACTTTTATGCATGCTAGGCATGTAGCTCTGCCAACTGAGCCAATCCCAGTGCCCCCAACTCTTTAATGAGAGGAAAGATTCATTTTGACTATTTCTAAAACTTATTTTTTAACTTTCATTAATTAAATTTTTGGTGCTGGTGCTTGAATCCAGGTGCTTGAACACCTTTACTTGGGGTGATAAACAATTTGGGTTTTTTTGTTTTGTTTTTGTTTTGTTTTGTTTTTTTCCACTACTAGGGATTGAACCTAGGACCTCATGCATGCTGGTCAAATGCTCTGCCACTGAGCTATATTCCCCATTGATGGTGTTCTTTATTTTTGATGGCTGTCTATATTTCACTATAAATTTTTCTCTGTTAGAGCTGGGTGCTGGAGAGGAAGGGAAACACTGTGGTACTGAGGAGGTGTGGGGCTTCTTTGTTCTTGGCTCTTAGAGAAAACTGAACAGAGGAAAGTCATTCTGGGTATTCTGAAAAGCCACATAAAACCCAAATTCCAGCTGAATCAAGTGATAACAGAGTATTTTCTTTCCTACTTATTTTTTAGTTTTTAGTATTATAATATTTTAGATTTACTCATTTTGCTTTATGTGTATTAATATTTTGCCTACACACATGTATGTGTGCCATGTGCATGCCTGTTGGGTCCTTTGGAACTGGTGTTATAGATAGTTGTGAGACATCATGTGAGTTCTGGGAATCAAACCTGGGTCCTCTGAGAAGAAAGGACAGTGCTCTTTACCTGGACCCTCTCTCCAGCCCCTCCTTTCTGATTTAAGTGAGCATCTGCTGTCTAGTAAGCCCTGTTCTAGTTTTGAAGGTGAATAAAACAAAACTTCCTCTCAGAGACTTTCTAGTGGATCGTAGACACATGTCAGGTGACAGATGAGGAGGATCCAGTGATGGATGAAAGGATGGAGTGGACTTGCTTTTGCTGGCAGTAGGCACCTTGTGTTAGGGAAGGTATACTGTGAGGTCGATGTCTGACACAAACATTCCAATGAAAACCAGCAAATGTAAAGGTCCTAGAGCTAGAGTGGGCATAGGCCTCTGTCCTTGAGAAAGCAAGGAAACTGGGAAGGAGTGAGGTCTGTAGATGAAAAAGGTAAGAAGGTGGGCCAGGACATGGGGGCTGTGGGCCAAGGTAAGGACTTGGCCTTTCAACCTGAGTTGGATGTGTAGGCTCTGAAGGTGGCAAACCTGGGAATGGAATGATCAGACTTAGATTTGTAAAAGTTTTTCCTGGCTTCTGGATGAAGAATAAATGGTAAAAGGTAGAAATGGGGAAGCATGGTACAAAGCTGATATGTCAGACCAGGTAAGGCAGGATGGTGGTTGGGTTGGAGGTGGAGACAGAGACAGTTGTTTGCTGGTCCACTGATCACCACACTAGAAGGAAGTCGGGTGCCTGTTTCATCAGCTGGAGATGTTGAGCCTTCCCCCTGGAAACCTGAGTCTGGAGACTATTGTGTGGCCCTGTGAACAGGGATGGCAGCCCTGTCTCACCAGCCTTACAACGGGGATGCTAACTAAGCTAGTGCTTGGGGCTTCCCTGGATCCGAAATGCGGCCATTCTCGAAGACCACACTGTGCCACACTCTTTTTATGGTCTTCCCATTTGATTGTCACTAGGTCCTAGGAGGGGTTTCTGTCAAGTCTCACAGACTCAGCTGGCTGCGTAGGACAAGCTAGAGATTGTGTGCTTCTCAACCAAGCCCAGGAGCCCAGATCTCTCTGAAAGGCCTCCCGCTGGTGAGAGTGTGGAGCAGACGACAGTCATGTAGCCTGTTTTTAACTGGTTTAGGGCTTCTGTATGTGTATGTGAGCTAGGACACCAGCAGGCTTCCAGTGGGGCCTTGGAAAGGCAATTCTACCACCTTGATCTTAGCCTCCTATTGGCCCTTTCACTCTGGGCTGAAATAGCTCCAAGGACCAGTCAGTCCAATCCTTAGCCTATGTGTGCCTCTATGGCTCTGCCCAACTTTCCACAATTCTATTTTTAAACAAGAATTCAAATGTTCTAGTAGTTTGTTTTCTAAATTTTTATTACATTTTATTGTGTTACATAGTTCTGTGCATACATATATGAGTGTGCCATGCATGCATGTGGAAGTCATAGGACAACTTGTCAGAGTGGCTCTGTCCCAATATATGAGTCCTCACGTCATCGTGCTTGGTGTCAAGTCCCTATACCCACTGAGCCATTTCATCATCTCACCAATCCAGAGTGTTCTGATATTGATGAGACTTTTGCCTCCCACATCCTGGACATCACTTAAGCCTTATGTACTTTATTAGTTACTGTGCATCATGTTGCTAGAATACCTAAAACAATGTAAAGGGAACTAATTACTGATTGGAGCTCATGTTCTCAGCAGGAGGAGAAGGTGTGAAAGAGCAGAGTAGGCATATCATGGTAGCCAGGAAGCAGGAAAAAAAAAAAAGGAATAGAGGAAGTAACCAGGCAAGATATACACCCCCACAGTAACAAGGACCTACTTCCACAAGCTAGGCCCCACCTTACTTTTTACCACTTCCCAGTAATGCCTTCATAGTATGAATCCATCAAGAGATTAATCTGTTGAGTAAGTCAGAGCCTTCCTGATTTAATACTCTCTAGAAATGTCCTTCCAGACCCCAGATGTGAGTTTCCAGTCCAATCAAGTCAACAGTGAAGATGAACAGTCATAGGTGCCCGGTAGAGCAAACCTAATTCCCCTTCCCTGTGGGTTCTTGACTCACGGTTGAATGAATCGAGGATACCTAGTAGTCAGGGTCACAAGCTCAGGGTTCCACATAGGTCTCACTCTAATGAAAGTCTTCCAGCCTCTCAAAACCTCAGTAAAATCCTCAGGGGCTAGAGAGATGGCTAAGCAGTAAGAGTACTTGTTGATCTTCCAAAGGACACAAGTTCAGTTCTAAGCACCCATATTGGCCATTTGTGACTCCTGCTTCAGAGGATCTGATGCCTTCTTCTTCTAGCCTTTCCAGGAACCTTCACACATGTGGCATGTGCATGCACACACACACACACACACACACACACACACACACACACACAATAAAATAAAAACAGAAATGTGGTCAATTCCAGATGTGGCATTGTTTAAGCCTTGAATGAAAATGCCTACAGTTAACAGACTTCATCATCAGAAATAAGCCATTGTCATCCTCATTCATGACTGATGGCATACCTGTTTTCATTGTTGGCAGCATCTCAGTGGATGTATTTCAGTAAATAAGGAAAATGAATCATTAATGTTCGACACCTCATTTGAAATTATTTATAGAACACACTATTTTAATGTTGTATTTTACATTAAGATATAAAGAAAACAATTGCTTATCATTTCTATAAGAGGACAAAGTTGATAATTTCTTCTATGTGATATATAGTTTATACATTTGAATAAATTATTCTTTTGGGCCAGCAAGATGGCTCAGTAGGTAAAAGCACTTTCCATGCAAGCCTGGTGACTTGATCCCCAAAACTCACATAAAGGTTGATGGAGAGAACTGACTCCCAAGTTATCCTCTGACTTCCATATATATGCCATGGCATGCACACCCACATACCATGTACACACAATAATAATAATAAATTTAAACTATTCTCTTAGCTAAAATAAAAGTAGTACATTAAAATTCAGCTGGAGGTATTTGGCTGGCGAGAGGACTCTGTGTCTCTGTCATACAAACAGGAGGACTTGAGTTTGGATCCCCAGAACCCATATAGGCTGGACACGGTAGTGCTAGGTAGAGGCAAGAACAAGAGAATCCCTGGGTGCTCCAGAGCCAGCTAGTCTGACATAGCAGCTGCATAGAAAGAACACAGACTCTGTTTCAGACAAGGCAAAAAAGGTGAGGCCCAACACCTGAGGCTGACTCTGGTCTCTGCATATGCATGCTTACACTCATATGAACACACACGCATAGATACATCATACACACAAACATTTTAAGTAAGAAATTAACATTAAGTAGTATCACAAACCTTGTGTGTAGCTTGCTATACTTGTGCACAGCTGGTAGGCTAATTGGCGTAATTGTTAATCAAAGTCAAGTGGAAAATACTCAATTTGCTTTCAGGATCAGTTTATCGGGCTGTCTTAGTCAGGGCTTCTGTTGCTGTGATGAAGCACCATGACCAAAGAGCAAGTTGGGGAGGAAAGACTTTATTAGGCTTACACTTCAGCATTGCTGTTCATAGCTGAAGGAAGTCAGGACAGAAACTCAAAACAGGGCAGGATCCTGGTAGCAGGAGCAGATGCAGAGACCATGGAGGGGAGCTGCTTACTGTCTTAACCTCCCATGGCTTGCTCAGCCTGCTTTCTTATAGAACCCAGGACCAGCGGCCCAGGGATGGCACCACTTACCATGGGCTGGACCCTCCCCCCATTGATCACTAATTGAGAAAATGCTTTACAGCTGGATCACATCGAGGCATTTCCTCAACTGAGGCTCCTTTCTCTGATGACACTAACTTGTGTCAAGTTGACACAAAATCAGCCAGTACACAGGCCAGTGACAGAAATGTCACTTAAACCCTGTATCTCTCTTCTGGTTTTGAACATTTGCTCCTAATTTTTAGACAGTACATGCTTGTCTGTTTAGGTACACCACTAGATCCCTGCTATTCCGTTCTACAGACCTGGTGTTCTATAGCTCCTGTGTTCCCATACCTCACTGAGCCTTGATTTTTAAAATACCCAGAGGGCTGTTGTTAACTATTTGTCTTTTTTTCTTTTCAGCCTGTTTTCTAGGGCTTCAGCCTTACAGAATGAATAGATCTTGAATTGTGTCCATATATCCTCTTTTCCTCCACTCAGGCTCCTCATTTTAAGCATCTTTCTTTGTGTGATAACATTTATTGTGCGGATAATAGGTAACAATATTGGTAAGCTATCATTCACTAAAGGCTTCAGTTTACATTAGGGTTCCTGCTACATTCTGTTAATTTGGCAAGTGTACACTGTCATTCTGTCTCTACCCACAAGCCCCGGCAGCCACTGATCTTTTTACTGTCTCTGAAGTTTTTGCCTTCCTAGAGTGTCATGTAGTTGGGATCATAGAATATTTAAGTTTTGTGTCCATGTTCCTCAACTGGCCATGGTCCATCACTGAACAATGAACATTTACTTCATGCCCAGGTGTTTCCCCTTGTGATTAAGTGACTGATTCAGCCCTGACCCTTCACCACTGCCCCACATCATAAGGAAGTATTGTGTCATGTATCACTAGCCCAGCAAAAGACCAAAAGTGAAAGTCTAAAATGCAGTTTCTATTGAAACAAGTTACATGTTTCTTTCACACCACTAAAAAACAAACAAACAAAACAAAACAGAAGACAGAGAGAGACCATTTTTGTCTAGTAATGGGAGCTTAACAGTTTCTCCTCTCCATCTTGGTGGCATTGTTGCCATCAATTTCAGTTATCCACAGACTAAAACCACTCAGTTTCTGTTAGTGTTGTACCGTCATCTATCCTTGTAACCAAGGATAGTTGGGGGGTGGTTGTTATTTCGAGAGAGGGTCTTATGTAGCCAAAGGCTGGCCTCAAGCTTACCCTGTAACAAGGATGACTTTGAACTCCTGATCCTCCTGCCTCTACTACCTGAGTGCTGGAGATTATAGGCATGCACCACCATATCATTTTATGTGGTACTGGAGCCCAACCACAGGCTTCTTGTTTATGTCAAACAAGCACTCTACCTACCAACTGTGCTACATCCCCAGTCCCGAAGAACAGTTTTTACAAAAATGGCTATGGCAGACAGGCTGAGGTAGGGGGTTATGAATTCAAGAACAGACTGGCCAAAGAATGAAACCAAGGAAGGGAGAAGAAAAAATATTTTATTACCTTTATTCCTTGAATGTTCTCCTTTTATTAAGTGTTCTTTATGTAGCTCTGAATTTCTGACATGTTTCTTTGAAAAACATTTTTTAACATTTTTGGTAGCTGAAGCCTACTGGTGACAGATTTTGTCTGGAAAAAAAAAATCAGCTAGGCACAGTGGTACTCTCCTAATCCCTGGACTCAGGAGGCAAAGGCAGGGATCTCTGTTAGTTTTTTTTTGTTTTTTTTTTTGTTTTTTTTTTTTGGTTTTTCGAGACAGGGTTTCTCTGTGTAGCTTTGCGCCTTTCCTGGAACTCGCTTGGAAGACCAGGCTGGCCTCGAACTCACAGAGATCCGCCTGGCTCTGCCTCCCGAGTGCTGGGATTAAAGGCGTGCGCCACCACCGCCCGGCGGATCTCTGTTAGTTTAAGGTTAGCCTGGTCTACATAGCAAATTCCAAGCCAGCCAGGGTAACATAGTGAGACCCTGTCACAAAACACACATTCTCTCCCAATCCTAACCCTCAGTATGTGTGTGTGTTTCTTGTATATTTAGAGGATAATTTTACTAGATAAGTGAATTTTCAGTGGTGAATCTTGGAATTCTTAGATATTTTACTATTTTTGGTATTTTGTAGTGTGTGAAGGCCCAGCTGGCCTGTTGTTCCCTACATAGCCCAGCTAGCCTTGAGTTTATGGCAGTCCTTCTTCAAGCACTGAGTACTGGAGTGTAGGGTTAGGTTATGTGCCACCATGCCGTTTGCTTTCTCCATACTGTATAGACCAAGCTGGCCTAGAATTTGCAATCCTTTTAGCTCTACCCCTGAGTGCTGAGCTTCCACCATTGCCCCTCATGGCCCACTTTACACTCCCTTAAGTGGTTTTTTGAGGGAAAGTCTGGTGTAATTCTTATCCTGTGGCTCTCCAGCCTTGGCATTTCCCACCCTCTGGCGTCTTCCAAGAATGTGTCTTTATCTTTGGTGGTTTGCAGTTGGTGTGTGATACACCGGGGCGTCAGTGTTTTAGTGTCTGTTCTGTGTTCTCTGAGCATTCTGGTCTCTGAGTTGATGGCTGTCTTTAGGTTTGGAGAGCAGTCTCCAACACTATTGCTCCGGATGGCTTTCCACTCCTTTCTCTCTCTGCTTTTCCCTTATTGGTGTTTTACTTTTTTAATTGCGCACAGTCCTTGGGTATTTTGTTCCATTTTTGTCATTATTTGTATGTCAGTTTTGGAAAGTTGTATCAACGTATCTTTAAGCTCATTGGTTCTTTTCTCAGCTGTGTCCAGTCGCCTGGAAAGAGCATCAGAGACATTTTACATCTCTGTTTCTATCATTTTCTTGATTATTTATTTGAGTTTCAGTCTTTGAGTACGTTGCTTATATGTTCTTACATGCCACTCAGTTTTCCCAGTAGGATCCTTGGCATATTAATCTTAGTTGTTTCGAGTTCTTAGTCTTTGTTTTGTTTTGTTTGGGGGTGTGTCAGACTCTTACTGTATAGTGCAGGTTGGCTTAGAGTTTACTGTGTTGCTCAGGCTGCCCTTAAATTGGGAGTCTTGAATACTATGATTATTGGTGTGCATTACACCTAGCTAAGTTAATAGTCTTGCAGTTTCAGAATCACCATATCCAAGTCTGGGTCTGATGTTTACCTTGTCTCTTCAGATTGTGCTTTTCCTTAGTGTGTCTAATTTTGTCAATGAAAATGAATATAATATATCAGGTAACAGGAACAGTGGAAGATAGGCCTTTGGAGGAATGACTGTTTGTTTGTTTGTTTGAATCTGGCTGGGAGTTGGGATGGGTTTAATGTTGGGTGTGACTGTCACTGTAGCAGGTTCATTTTTCCTCTCGTCCTGGTGCCATTCTCAGTGCAGCCTGTGCCTTGCAGCTCTCCAGGTGTACCCTGGGGCCCCGTTGATGATTGGTGGGATATAAACTCTTGGGAAAGGAAAGCTTCATTCCTTTATCTTCAGTGAGAATCTTGAGTTGTTTTGTGAAAGTTTTGGACAACCTGAATACCTGGAATCTGACCTTTGGAAGAGCTCCTTAGCCTTTCTTTCCTCTTAGTGAGGAAGCTTGAGGGGGCCCGAGATAACTAGCTGCTGTTCCCAGGTCAGATAAGACTTGATTGCAGCAGCTTGCCCTTGAGGGCCAGTCTCTCTGACAGAGCCCAGAACAGGACTCTGAACTTATTTCATGATGACTGCCTATCTCTGTTGGGAGAAGCCTAAGGGGAATTTTCCCCATCTTTTCAGAGAGCAAACACTGGTACTCATAGAGGTAAACTCTGGGAAGTGTGGGGGCTCTTTAAATACGGGAAGTAATGTTCTAGATGTGCACTGGTGCTGAGAAGCCTGCTCGGCACCATCACATCTTTCTGCAAATGCTTTAACCTTGGCTGAGGCTCCCGCCCCTTGAGCTCTGTGGGACCGAGAGTCCCAATACCTGCTCTTCTCCAGCCCCGACCGTCTTCCTAACAATTTTGTGCTCCAGTACTGAGAGATCAACAGTAGCTTCTGACAGTCTAACGTGCAAAGCCAATTCCTTTTGGACAGTTTATTCTAGACTTCCACATAAAAATCAAGTTGCTTTTGTTTTGTTTTATTTTTTGTCATTGCTTATTCATTGAGTTTTTGTTTTGATGTTTGAGACAGAGTCTGTCTCTCTCTATAGTCCTAGCTGTCCTGGAACTCATGTCAACCATGCTGGCCTTGAACTCACAGAGATCCACCTCCCTCTGCCTTCCAAGTGCTGGGATTAAAGGCATGTACCACTAACACCCAGCTATCAAAAATTAAAGGTTTTTTTTTTTTTGGTTTTTCGAGACAGGGTTTCTCTGTGTAGCTTTGCGCCTTTCCTGGAGCTCACTTGGTAGCCCAGGCTGGCCTCGAACTCACAGAGATCCGCCTGCCTCTGCCTCCCGAGTGCTGGGATTAAAGGCGTGCACCACCAACGCCCGGCTGACTGCAACCTTTTAAAAGGATTTTTTAAAATTATTATCTTTAATTATGTGTGTGTTTAGGGTGTGTGCACATGTGTGTCTAGGTACCCACAGAGGTCAGAGGCATCAGATCCCCACAGAGCTGGAGTTACAGGAGGTTGTGAGCTGCTAGTCATGGGTAGTGGGAACTAAAAACATGGCCTCTGCAAGAGCAGTAAAGGCTATTAACCCCTGAGCCATCTCTCCAGCCTGTGGCTGCAACTTCTGTTTGACTCAGAGAAATATTCACTTTCAGGTCTTTGACCGTGCTGCCCACTTTCTAAGAAGTAGGCTGTCAGAGATCTTACTTTAAGTACAACATTGATATCAATTCACCTACCAACACACCTCTTCACTCCTGTTATCTCCTCTTCTCCTCCGTCCTCCTCCTCCAAAACTAAACAGATACATGAGAGACTGGTGAGATGACCCAGTGAGCAAAAGCCTGTATACTGCTGACTGAGTTCAATCCCCAAAACCTACATAGTAAAAGGAGAGAACAAACTCCAGCCAAGGTGTCTTCTGACCTCCACATGGATGTACACCACGCACCAACTAAATTAATGTAATTTTAAAATCTAAAATCTTGGCCAGGCAGTGGTAGCACACACCTTTAATCCCAGCACTCGGAAGGCAGAGCCAGGCAGATCTCTGTGAGTTAAAGCCAGCCTGGTCTACAGAGCAAGATCCAGGACAGACACCAAAGCTACATAGAGAAACCCTGTCTCAAAAAACTTAAAATAAAAAATTTTTTTAAAAAAATCTAGAATCTTAAAGTATGGTAGTGTAAGCCTGTTATAACTGCTAAATGGGAGCTGAGGGTACTCAGGACCTTGAGATGCCAGATCTTTGTTCTTGCTAGAATACTATCCAAGCCGATTTGCATCTGGTGAGTATCAAATGAGAGCACACTGGTCATTTTCCTCTCATTTTTGATATAAAGGTACTGTCTGATTTCTAGCTCATTATTGGATTCTTTAAAATATTTCTGTTAACAAGCAATCTTAGAGGGAAACTTCCAGACTATACAATATCTTGTTCCTCATCTTAAGTTTTACATCTGTTAATGATTTTGGCTCTAACCTATCTTTACTATGATGGCAGCAAAATGGTGATTTCCCAAGACCAGCAGCCTCTCCTCACTGGTACTTGACATTTTTACTTCTGGCAGGAATATCCATTGTCCCTACATTATCTGTTGCTGTGGACTCACAGATCCCTGGATTTTTTTAGTGATCTATAGTTTATTACCATCCTTCGCTGTTTTGATGCTCAGAGTAGAATACCCCATGTTTATTTGGGGGAACACTGGAAGAATAATTATATGATGATTGTAAGATATTAATTAGAACTGTAGCACTTCAGTTATGAAGCCAAGAATAAGACCCATTTAAGTTGTATTTCATACACATGTTGCTATTTGTGGGAGTTTTGTTGGTGTTCATTTGGTTGGTTGGTTAGTTGGTTGGTTTTTTCCCAAGACAGGGTTTCTCCGTGGTAGCCCTGGCTGTCCTGGAACTCACTCTGTAGACCAGGCTGGCCTCAAACTCAGAGATCCACCTACCTCTGCCTCTGCCTTCTGAGTGCTGAGATTAAAGACGTGCACCACCATGCGCTGCTACATGTTGCTATTTGTATAGCATAGTACTGATCAGAGGAGAGCCACTTGCCTGCCTCCAGGGACTGAGAGCCCTTCTTAGAGGCAGTAGAGCATCTCCAGTGTGCTCGTGTGTTTGTGGGTAAGTGTGGGTGATGTGGATCTCCAGCATATATACCTGTCTACGTAGCATAACATCTGTGTGCTTTGCTTTTCCCTTCATTGTACTGTTAAATTTTTTATCACATTTTATTTATTTTGTGTGTGGCAGTCAGAAGAGAACTTACAGGAGTTGCTTTTTTTCTTCTACCAACTGGGTCCCAGGGATTGAACTCAGTTGTCTGGCTTGGCAGCAAGCACCTTTACCTTCTAAGACCTCTTTTTAGCCCTCATTGTATTTTCTCCTCTCACATTTACGGTCTGTAAAAATGTCAGAAGAACTATCCATTTCCCAGTGATATTTTTGGTCATTTTCACTTCAGTCTTCACAGTGTGACTTTAGGCCAGTAGTAGGTTGGCTTCCACACCACCATTTTATTGTCTGATTCCACTTGTAGTAACACGTAGGAAGTGGCGTGTGACTCAGCCATTACTCTGTACTCTCTGGAAATAACAAACGTGTTGTAATTATCTGTGACCAGATATAAATGGAAAGAGTTGGGCTTGGTTTTCTTTTTTTTAAAATGTCTGCCTGAATTCAGCATGTGTTCTTTGATGTCTCTGTCCTTGGCAGACTCCATCTGGCTTCTCCACATTCTTAATGTGAATTGGTAAAGACTTATCTCACTGAAACATATTAATAGACCAGCTGGGTGTGGTGATGCATGTCTGTAAGCCCAGCATTTGGAAAGTAGAGGTAGGAACATTGTAAATTTGAGGATAGCCTGGGCTATATAAATGTAACAAGACCCTGTGTCAAAGAACTAACTTCCCAATGGGAGCTAGGGACGAAGCTTAGTAGAAGAGTACTTGCCCAAAGCCAGACTATGGGTTCCATCTGCAGTACCAGCCCAGAAAAAAAAATCAGCAAAAGTATCTGTATTTGAAAAGTTTATATTTCAAACAAAAAGTATCTCATACCAATAACATTCTTTAAGTTTTGTTATTTAATATTTAAAGGCCATATTGCCTACTGGCCACATGCATAGCCTTACATAGCATTGTTCAAAATATTGGATACATTTCTTCATAGTTTCTAAAACCTAGAGTTAATGCTGCTATTTTTTCCACAGTGGCTATGAGCATTGTCTCAGTTGAGTTTATGAATTTGAAATGTGTGCATGTTTTACCTAAATTCCTTTGAGCCAGCACTGTGGTTCAGTGGTGCAGCACTTGCCCAGCATGGATGAGTAGCCTAGTTCCATCTCCAGTGCTGCAAAAATTTTAATTTTAATAATAAATTCCTTATTATTGCCCCCTTAAGAATCTAGTTTATTCGGATTGAGTCACATGACTGTAATGATATGAATTTCTTCCTGAGATATTGGCTCCAAACTTGAAAAGGAAAGGATTGGTGCAGCACACAGCGCAAGCTTCCTGTCGTGGCATGTACTCTGTTCCGCTCTGTTTGAATCTGGGTTGTGCTTTCTCAGCTCCTCCCTCAAATGTTCTCTGCGTCTTTTTCCTTCTCCAATATAATTCACGAAAAAGTGGGTTAGAGGATGAAGAGTAAAACATCACAGAAACAGAGCATTTTCAATCTGAAGTAATACTTGCTCAATTGGAGAGTAAACATCTGTGGACTTACTCAGTTTAAGAATAAACATCTGTGGAGTGAACCTAAAGGCAGTTTCATGTTCTGTGTCAAGGTGTGCTTTGGCAGCTTGCACAATCACGGCTAAGGTGTGTTTCAGTCAATCCTTAAAACCAAGGGCTCCGGGGTTACCACTGGGAGACAAGCTCTGGGATTCCACAAACCATGAGGGACAAGAATAGCAAGGTCGGGTTCCTGTCCTACACTGTGAAAGGCCCGTTTCATTGAACTTGTCTGCAGTGACAGAAACCACACAGGAGCATGGACAGTGAGAACCACGTGGTGGGCTGGGCCAGCGAGGCAGAGCCCCGAGGTCAGAGCTGTGCCTAACATACAGCATGTTGCTCTGAGGTCCATGTTTGAGTGGGACTGCGGAAGCACAGTTCAAGAAGGGTCATGTCAGAAAGAAATGTGACCACTTTGCTTTCCAACAGAATTCTTCTGATGGTTTCAGCCAAAATATTTTTAGATTTTTTTTTTCCTTAAGAAGATCCAACTTAAAAAAAAAAAAAAATCCAACTTGCCAAGAACTGAGTGCTTAGTTTTCAAATAATTAAAATTGATCTTATTTGTTTTTTTTAATCTCCAACAAGGAATTGTTTATGGTTCAAAGTAGATATAAAAGTAACTGAATGTTTCAGTGTCTGAAATGACATAGTAATGTGGTCATATTCTTGGCCAGGTTGCAGGCTTTTCTCATTTGTTTTTTCATATTGACTTTTGGGAATTTTAGATGGCATCATCAGTGTAGGAAGCTGATGAATATGGTGGGTGAAAAAACAAGACAGAACAAAAAAACCTGAATCCTGAGGATGGTTCTGCCATGACTATCCTTTATCCAGCACATTGTCTGACTGGAACTTCTTAGATCCACAGAGCTTTGGGAATAATGTATATCCCTGGATCCTGATGGCCTGTGACCTCTCCAGGTTATGTTTCTGTGAGCGGTTCTCTGTGCCCACCATACCCAAGGTTTAGACAACACTTGTCCATAGAGGCCTTCAGCTTGTAGTTCACATGTATGTTTATCTGGAACACTGTGGGGAGAGCAGGGAGGCTGCCACCTTTGCTTTTAGAAAGACCCCTGGCACCATGTAAAGTGACCTGGAAGAGAACATACTCCAGAGAAGTAAGAGCACACGCCAGCCAGGGATGGAGTGAAGGAGACTCTCCTAGAGGCCTAGCCATCTGGATCTGTGTGTGGACCAAGGAGAGTCCTCCCACTTCTGATGAGTGGACTGTGTCTATGACTTCACAGTTTGTCCAGTGTGTCTTCTCCTCAGAGTCGGACAAGCATAGTTGTGGCCCAAGAAAGTTGTGTGAGTAAGGCTCATTCATGTTCTTCCCTAGAGGTTGATGGCACCAGTACACAATAAGTGACTCTTCATCATGGCACCAATTGCCATGGCACCAATGCCATCTTCAGTTGATGGCACCAGTACACAGTCAGTGACTCTTGCATGACACATAGGTGAGAGGTCTCCCACCGTGACCGGCTGACTGGGGTTAGGTGGATTAGGAAGCACGGTGCCGGTGAGCTCACTCTTACACATGGAACACCCAAGTCTGGGAGGAGACTGGATTTTTGAGATGGAAGATGAGGGAGGGGCTGGCCTGGTCTGGCATATCTGAGAAGCAGCTGTCTGCAAATGCTCCTGAAAGCATGGCTGAGTCACTTGTACACTAGTGACAGCTGAGGCCATGTGGGCTCTATGCTCATTTTCTCTTTTCCCTTATTCTACCGGGTCTTACTGTGTCATCCATTCTCATCCACAGCTGTTCAGCTTGCCATAAAAGTTCCTTTGGATCTAGCCACTGACCTATAGGGCAGTCCACCAGTGCATTCTGTGACGGTTTCATATGGCAGTGGCAGTCATTCCAAATGAGTCCCTCTGTTTTCCTACTTATACTCATCAGACCCGTGTGGTATCTGAGGCAGGTAGGTTGGCAGAGAGGTTCTTGTCCACCTTTATCAGAGAAAAGTGTCAGAGCTTTAGCATATGACCCCAATTGTAAGAGAGCTAGCCTTGCAAACCAGGTGATCACCCTGTTGATTTCTGGAAGAGGCTCCTTTGCCCTGGAACGGTCTCTGTTGCAGGGACTCTGTGTTCTCCCAGAAGATCCAAAATGGAACACTGGCTGGTACAGTTTTCCCTTGTGCTAATATTTTCCAGAACAAATACAGGAACTAAAATGAAAAAAAGAAAATGATTTTTCTCTGTGATTAGCAGATAATCAGATTACTCTGGGGATTAGATAAAAATAAACCCTCTGTTCCTATAATTAGTTACTGTGTTGACTGAGTTAATCTTTTGTAAGAGAATTCAAAGTTAAATCACAGAGCTGGAGAGATGCCTTCATGGGTAAGAGGGAATACCAGCGCTGTTCTTTTTGAGAACATGAGTTAGAATCTTAACCCCAGCCATCGGGCAGCTCATGACCACCTGTAACTACAGATCTGACACCCTCTTCTGGGTCTATGGGCACACACACGTTGTACACATTTGCACAAACATATAAACAAAACCAAAGTTTTAAAAAGTTAAGTCATATATATAGGATTTGGCTAAGGGAATGAGTAAAATAGAACAGCATGAATCCAAGAACAGAGTAGGTGTTCTTAACTCAAGGAGGAAGTTAGTACACAGGTGTTCCCTCTGAGCCTTCCCTGGGGAGCTAGCTACTCTTAACTTGTCTTGGGGTTTAATATTTGGAGTCCCTGAGAGCAACCTTGTACCGTTTGCTTCCACTATTTTGTTTCTGTTTATGTCTTTGCAAAACCATGCAATGGCTTCCGCTTATGTGTCTGGTTTTGTTTACAGGCCATGTCCTCATAGAGATTTCCAGCATCCACAAGAAACTCAATGAGACTCTTGATGAAAATGTACGTGAGCCGTTGTTATATTTTTTAAATGTATTTTTAAAAATTTTGCCTAAAACTCAAATATGATGTGAATTTTTTTTAATTTTCATTTTTTCAACAGTTCAAAAAATTCCATAAGGAGATTATTCATGAGCTGGAGAAGAAGACAGAACTTGATGTAAAGTATATGAATGTGAGTGCAGTTTTCATCCACCTTGGCCAACACCTGAGCTCCCAGCCTAGGAGAACTTTTACACACACACACACACACACACACACACACACACACACGAGTTTTATCTACTTCTGGAAGTAGGGTGGAGTTCAGGTGCTGACACAGACTGGAATACACAAAACTAACAATTCCCTTTGGGTTAAGTGGGCTCATTTTTGCCACTGCTGGGCATGTGTGCTACAAAAACTAGAGAGGCACCGGGTGGGTGCGGTGGCACACGCCACAGTTCCCAACACTCGAGATAGGAGGAGCAGGATGTTTAAACCAGCCTGGGTGGGACATAGTGTGAGTCCTCTTTTTTTTTTTTTTTTTTTTTTCCGAGACAGGGTTTCTCTGTGTAGCTTTGTGCCTTTCCTGGAACTCACTCTGTAGACCAGGCTGGCCTCAAACTCACAGAGATCTGCCTGCCTCTGCCTCCCAAGTGCTGGGATTAAAGACGTGTGAGTCCCTATCTTAAAACGACAACAAAAACAAAAAGACAAAGCAACACAGAAACAGGCTAAAGCAGTAACGAGCTCTGGCTGCTCCTCCAAAGGACACAGGTTCAATTCTCAGCACCCACATGGCAGCTCACTACCATCTGTAACTCCAGTTCCAGGGGATCCATGTTCTCTTCTGGCCTTACACACGTGGTGCACAGATGTACATACAGGCAAAATATAAAATAAATAAATTTAAAAAAACCCACAGAAACAGCAACAACAAAAACACAGAAAAACTAATGCTGGAAATCACTACTTACAGAGGACAGTGTTTTCAGAGTACCTGCTAGTGTGACAGGACGTCTGTGTCTGTATCTACAGCTGGTGCCTTCACTACGAGGCACCAGGATATGATTGTGCTTAGGAGAACACCTGTGCTTCATGGCTGCTTGTCTGTCACACAGCCGTCCATCCAGGCAGTTTGTAGGCTTCCCTTCACCAGCTCCTGCTCTCCCAGGACTCAGGCTCGTGACATCTTCCCTTTCTGATGTAGGATGCTTACTTCCTTTTGAC
>CABHPQ010151669.1:49740-79192 GCA_902168405.1 Peromyscus aztecus
CCGCTTTTTAGTATGGTCTTCCCATGTTACCCTTCCAAATTATCCTCTCCAGAGATCTTTATAAGGTCTGTAGCTGTGCATGCACAGGTCATGGGGTTACACACACATGCTGAAGTGGACTTCATGTTGTGCCTTTTACACATTCTCTTTTTAAAAAATAAAAGATTTATTTGTGTGTGTATATGTGTGAGTGCATATACACACAGGTTGGAGTTGGAGTTAAAAGTTGTAGGCCAACTGACATGGATGCTGGGAACCAAATTCTTTTCCTGCAAAAGCAGAAAATGTTCTTAAGCACTGAGCCAACTTTCCAACCACCCTCTTCCTCCCCTTCACTGTCCTTCACAGGGTCTCCCTGGAGCCAGAGTAGACTCACACTGGTATGATGATGATGACCTCAAACTCTTTATCCTCATGCCTCCACCTCCCAAGGGCAGAGGTTGTAGGCATGCACCAGCATGCCCAGCTCATTTTCTAATTGTATCACTACCAAAATCCCTATATCAGTATTCTTATGATCATCTGACAGATTTGATGAGAAACATGGGTTTATAGAAATTAAGTATTGAGCTCACACAGGTAATGAGGAAAGAAGCTATTCTTGTTTCTTTTTTTTTTTTTTTTTTTTTTTTTTGGTTTTTTCAAGACAGGGTTTTTCTGTGTAGCTTTGCGCCTTTCCTGGAACTCACTTGGTAGCCCAGGCTGGCCTCGAACTCACAGAGATCCGCCTGCCTCTGCCTCCCGAGTGCTGGGATTAAAGGCGTGCGCCACCACCGCCCGGCTCTATTCTTGTTTCTTAAACACTATGCTATACAGCACCCCGAACACTCATGAGCAATTGCACTTATTCATTGTATGTCTTGAATTGTAAATCATGTAACAGCTGGGCTGGAGAGATGGCTCAGAGGTTAAGAGCACTGCTTGTTCTTCCAAAGGTCCTGAGTTCAATTCCCAGCAACCACATGGTGGCTCACAACTATCTGTAATGAGATCTGGTGCCCTCTTCTGGCCTGCAGGGATACATGCAGAAAGAACACTGTATACATAATAAATAAATAAATTTTAAAAAAAAAAAATCATGTAACAGCCAGGAATGTATACATGTGTGTGCGTGCACGCGTGCGCACGAGCTGGGAATGGAACCCAGAGCCTGACATACACTATATAAGCACTCTACCACTGAGTTACAACTCCAGCCCTTTAGTGTTGTGTAGTCACCAAAGCACTGACTACACAGTGCCTAAAAAACTTTGAAAAAAGAGAGAATTAAAAAGAACGGATTTTTATCTTTAGAGAGCTGCTCATAAACAGAAACATTAGAACTAACAATGCCTAAGAACTCAAGTGGAATGGAGGGGATCCTCTGGAGTGTGGGTGTGAGAATGGTGTGGACTGACATTCTTAAGCCCCAGCCAGAATGGAGCCATAGGAGTGTGAGGATGTGGAGGCCAGTCAGCCACACACAGTGGAAGTGTGAGCTAAGTGACTACACAACAGCCTGTCTGGTGCCACAGTAAAACAGCATTTCACTTCCAGGCTACTCTAAAAAGATACCAAGCAGAACACAGGAATAAATTAGATTCTTTGGAGAAATCTCAGGCGGAGTTGAAGAAGATCAGAAGAAAAAGTCAAGGAGGAAGAAATGCACTCAAATATGAACACAAAGAAATTGAGGTGAGCTTTTCGTCAATATTTTTCTTTGTCAGTTCTTGTGTGTACAGTTTAAGGGGAGGCTTACTTCAGCCATCTATACCATATCCCTCCCTTCTGTGCTACTGCTGAGGGGAAATAGAAGCATTCCAAGCTGAGTGTGGTGACACATGCCCGTAATCCCAGCTCTCTCAAGGCTGAGTTGGAAGGGACTTAACTTCTAGGCTAGCCTGTGCTACATGGTGAGACCCTGTGTCAAAGAAAAGAAAAACAAAGCACGTGTAAGCTGACTTAGTGTTGCAGGGCTTTCCAGAGTCAAGGTCATAGCACATGATACTTACAGGCATCTCCCCTTAACTCAGGGGAAAGAAGGCACCTTTGTAACTAGCATGACTATCCCTCCTGTTTGTGTGAGATAGGGCCTCTCTGTGTAAACTAAACTGGCCTAGAACTCACAGAGTTCTAACCTGCTTCTGCCTCTCAAGTGCCAGCATTAAAGGTGTGCACCACCATGCTTGACCTGACTGTTCTCATTTTACCACAGGAAAATGAAGCTTAGGTTAAGTCCTATGATTGGTACATGGAACGGTGATCAAACCTGAAACTTCTAGTTCCAAAGGATTTTTCAGTAGAAGAGAGTCATCCCTAGAGTACAGAGTTGTATTGTGCCAGCTGCTCAGTGGGGAATGTAAAGCCTTCAGTAACCTTTCTCTACATATGAGTCAGTGTCTTAATGACGATGATATCTGCTAGGCAACAAGTATTTTGTCCAGTGTTTATTTACATTTTGTTTTCTCCATAATCAAAGTAAAGTAGGTATAAAGATGGCTGGTGATAAATGTCATGCCATGCAGCAACCAGATGCCTCCTGTCATGCTTCTATTGTTTATTTTCATAGTATGTGGAGACTGTTACTTCTCGCCAGAGTGAAATCCAGAAGTTCATTGCAGATGGCTGCAAAGAAGCCCTGCTTGAGGAAAAAAGGCGCTTCTGCTTTCTGGTGGACAAGCACTGTAGCTTTGCCAATCACATACACTACTATCACCTGCAGGTGAGTGTGCGGCAGTGTGCACTAAGTGTGGCAGGAGCTTTATCTTATAGTCAGAAGCCCTCGAGGTGCCGCTCCCTACAGATAAGCACAGGATAGACCTTCACAGAAATACAGATGGAATGAATAATCAAATATCCACTTACTATTAATTTCATAATGTATCCATCTTTAAAATCCCTTGTGAAAAATGACACATTTGGGGCTGTGGTTGTAACTCAGTTAGTAGACTGCTTGTCTAGCATGCACTGGGTTTGATTCCTAGCACACTGCATAAACTGGGGACACACTTGTAATCCCCAGAAGTGAGGCCAGGAGGATCCTCAGCTACATAGTGAGTTGAGGCCAGCCTGGGCTATGTCTCCAAAGCAAAGCAATAAAAAGACACAGTCTAAAAAAGTCAACTTTTGTTGCGGGCGGTGGTGGCGCACGCCTTTAATCCCAGCACTCGGGAGGCAGAGGCAGGCGGATCTCTGTGAATTCGAGGCCAGCCTGGGCTACCAAGTGAGTTCCAGGAAAGGCGCAAAGCTACACAGAGAAACCCTGTCTTGAAAAACCAAAAAAAAAAGTCAACTTTTGGTAGACTCCTCTGTATCTCAGGTGTCACTGACTTGACTAGGCTCAATTTCTGGGTGGTTCTAGATGGTCATAGAAATAACTAGGACCACTGGCAGCTCTCCCCGAGGCTACAGACACCCCTCTCCCCATTCACAGCCATCAAAACCCTGAGTTTTGTTGTTATTTTTCACTCTTGTTTCCAGTATTCACTCATGATCACCTCAACCAAATGGCTGATTTAGTTCCCTCCTCCTGACAGACACAGCTGTGGGGTTAGAGCCCTTTTTTCCTTTTAATTTTCTTGGGCCTATGTAAGGATCCTAAGGTAGCATGATTGAGGTCAAACATTCACTGTTGTTCATAAGCACATGATTTAAGAGAGAATTCTGAAATATGAGAAGTTCTATAAACACTAGAATGTAAGTCAACTCTTTCAAGGGGAGAAACCCTGCCCTGTGTGTGCGTGCATGGGTCACATATTCTGTAAAGGTTTTGTAACTTGAAGGATAGGCAGCTTCCTAATCCAAATACTTAAGATCTAAAATGGTTATAATAAAAAAGTGCTGTCTCCGGTGTTCGCTTTCATGTCTGCCCTAGTGTAGATGCGTCTGTAGATGTCCATGTAGATGCATTTACATGAGTAAGAGCAATGCTGAGTATGTTTAGAAGCATGCATGCTTCCATGATGAGGGCCTCCTGCTGTGGCAGAATGACAGGGTCACCGCTGTAGAGGGAGAGTTTCCTTCCTATGGCAGTGCCCCACAATGTCAGGAGGTGACCTGAGCTGTTTTCAGAAAGTTCTAGTTACTGACAAGGTCTTTCTTAGACTAATCCTTGGGCCCTAATAGTATTCTGTAGAACAGCATAGACCAAACCTGCTTCTTTTTGTACCAGAAGCTTTTTCAGCTATTTGAAAACTGCTATTTGAAAACTGCTTTGTGACCCCCCTTGTTGCAGTTAGAACATTCTAGTACTTCCCCTAGCCAGTGCTAGCAAGTGGTCTTCATTATGCCACTCCCCAGCCTGTCAGAGTCAGAAGTGGTTGGTGTGAGTTTGAAAAAAACAGTGTTGTTGCCTTGCAAATAGCTTCAGGGATGGAAACCTACTTCATTTTCCAACCAGAGTGCTGCCCTGGAAAAGGAGTTCACTGAAAGGTTGTGGGAGCCTGTGGTGATATTATGTTCACCAAAATATTGTGCACCCTAATAAACTTATCTGGGGTCAGAGAACAGAACAGCCACTAGATACAGAGGCCAGAAAATGGTGGCACACACACCTTTAATCCTAGCATTCCAGAGGCAGAGATCCATCTGGATCTCTGTGAGTTCAAGGCCACACTGGAAACAGCCAGGCATGGGTGACACATGCCTTTAATCCTAGGAAGTGATGGCAGAAAGCAGAAAGGTATTTAACGCGTGAGGACCAGGAACTAGAGCTGGTTAAGCTTTTAGGCTTTTGAGCAGCAGTTCAGCTGAGATCCGTTTGGATGAGGACTCAGAGGCTTCCAGTCTGAGGAAACAGGATCAGCTGAGGAATTGGCAAGGAGGTGGCTGTGGCTTGTTCTGCTTCTCTGATCTTCCAGCACTGACCCCAGTACCTGGCTCCAGGTTTGTTTTTATTAATCATCAGACCTTTAAGATGATTCCTGCTACAGGAGCCTCTGAGAGTCCCACTGCAGGAGCAGAGCCAGGCTCATGGAGCACGAATGGCTCCTCAGCTTCAGCCTCCAGTGTTGCAGTGTCTTGGCTCTGCCCATTCGTCTGCTTTGTGCTGCCACCCAACTGCTGTACAGAGCCAGTTAGACTGTTGACAGGAGCATCCCTACCTGCTCCCTCCCATCCCCACCACTCCACCTATAGGCTCTTTCCCACAAGTGGAATTCCTGGAACAGAGTCCGATTCATTTGCCTAACACTTTCACTCCTGTGCTTCTTATCACAATGGAGGTGTTGACTTTAGAAGGACTGGTGGGGAGATGGTGATTGTCCTTTCCAGGGCCATCTGGAAAATGAAAGACTTTCATATTGGTTGCTCAGGTCCTCCCTTTTAGCTTTTGAGTGGCTTTATTGTTTTGTTTTTGAGATGTACATGAGCACACACACATCTCATGCATACTAAGCATGTACTCTGCCTCTGAGTTATTCCCAGTCCCGGCAGGATTCTTCATCATTTATGGTCCCGTGCTAACTGGAAGTTCTGTATTCATGCTGAGAAAGCAGGTAAGTCCCCATTAGGCCCTGAGCCTGCCCCCTCAGCAGTCAAGACACAGTCGATGTTCATAGTTGCTTAAACTGTTGCTGAATTAGACTCTGAGCCCCACTCCTGGGTGCAAGTCTTATTACGTCAGTAGAGACACTGTCTGAGGCAGCTTTTGTCGTCTCCTCAGACAGTGCACCTTTGTCTTTAACTTTGTTTCCTCTGGATTTACAGTCTGCAGAATTACTTAATTCCAAGCTGCCCCGGTGGCAGGAAACCTGTTGTGATGCCACAAAAGTACCAGAGAAAATCATGAACATGATAGAAGAGATAAAGACACCCATCTCCACACCAGTGTCCGGGACACCACAGCCTTCACCCATGATTGAGAGAAGCAAGATGGTAGGAATCAGTCCCCTTTTTGTACATTCACTAGTATGAGTTAGTTCATATTGACTCAGAGGACCAGGACTGACTTCGGTGATAGACACCATGAGCCCCTCTTTCCTATTCCTAGACCTCGTTTCTTCCCCTTTCCCCGCTTCCTTTAGAACTAGAAATGACTGTGCAAATGTTTTATACTCTGCTTTAAACTGTTACGTTTTAGAAATGTCATTATTACTGTATTCCAACATTATAAGTTTATTACCAGTGAAGACAGTATAGCCGTCTGAGAGAACTGACTAAAAACCCTGGTGCCATTCAGCACCTGGAAGACTGCAGCGAGAGGATCATAAGTTTGAGGTAGCCTAGACTACACAGTGAGACCTTTATCCAAAAGAAGAAAAGAAATTATATGTCTGAGAATTGCATCAAAATAATGCAGGCCTTTCTTGTTTGGGAATCTGGGTGAGGGCATATATGATACAAGATTGGCCATAAATTAATTGTCATCGAAGCTATATGCTTAACAAGTTAATATAACACATTCAAAATTCTTTCAAAAAATTGTTTCGAATGTAGACTCCTGAAGCCAAGTAGTGCTTAAGAAGGAGCCTATCTAGATGTGGTGGCTCACATTTGGGAGGCAGAGACAGGTAACTCTCTGTGAGTTTGAGTACAGCCTGGTCTACACAGAGAGTTCCAGGCTAGGCAGGACTATATAGTCAGACTCTTTCTCTAAATCAATAATTTTTTAAAACTAATAATACTTTTAAAGTAAGTCACAACTAAGATAGTGGGGTTTCTGCCATAAAATAAAAAGCGATCATAGAAACCTGTATTAGTCTCTCGTTGTATTGTTCTAATATTAGACTAATAAAGATTTTTTTCTACAGATTGGGAAAGATTATGACACCCTTTCTAAATACTCACCAAAGATGCCCCCTGCTCCTTCAGTCAAAGCCTATACCAGCCCTTTGATTGATATGTTCAATAACCCAGCAACAGCTGCACAGAGTTCAGAAAAGATAAACAACTCAGCAGGTAAGAGATTTAGTTTGATTTCTTTTATGGAAACTTATTAAATTGTTCTATTTAATTTTTAAATATTTGTTTTTATTTATGTGTATGTGTGTGACATGAATGTATGTGACATGTGTGCTAATGCTCTTGGAGGCCAGGAGAGGGTTTTAGATCCCCTGGAGATGGAGTTGCAGGTGTTTATGAGCCACTCAATACAGATGCTGAGAACGAAATCCAGGTCCTCTGTCAAAACAGGAAGTATTCTTAATCTCTAAACCATCTCTCTATCTCCCTTTTTACATTTTAAAAATACTTTTTCAAATAAATTTTTTGATAAATGTACTATGAGGGAAAGGCAGACACACAGGTATAGTGGATACATACAGCCCTGGCTTCGAATAACTTACACCTCAAAGAAATAAGGCTGGAGCTGAGAGTGTAGCTCCATAGTAGGACATTTGTCTAGCATGTGTGAAGTTCTAGGTTCTACTCCCAATATTTGGTGGGGAGGGAATAGGGAGGAAGATGAACTAAATTTAATAAGTGACATGTTTCTATAGCACTAGTCTATCTACTGGTAGATGTCTACAGAGTAAATATACTGTTGAGACGTATTTTTTTAAATCATGTGTGCCTATGTGCATACTCATATATGCACATGAGTACAGTGCTTATGGAGGCCAAAAGAGAGATAGGATCCCTTGGAACTGGAGTTAGGGGCAGTTTTGAACTGCTTGCCATGGTTGCTAAGACTTAATTCAGATTCTCTGCAAGTGTTATACTTGTTCTTAACCAATGAGCCATCTCTCTAGCCTGAGAGGTATTGTATTTAAAAATAAACAGGATAGACTATAATAATTTAGTTTCACACAATATTCCGTATCTGATAGCTCCCTCAGTACAAATCTGATGGCAGTCAAGTTGTGCTCTGGAGAGAACCCACAGCTTGTAGTATTCAGCTGTAGGGGGAGATGAGAGATTGAGAAGAGATTTCTATAAAGACAACCAGGATTGCTCAGTGAGGGAAAATAATAGCTTGTAGTTATTTGCTTTTGAAGAAAGTTAAAGTATATAATTCATTCAAATAACTCTGGTTCTTTTTGGTAAAAGCCAAGTGAGAATCCCTGGCAGATTTAGTGCTGAGATAGTTAGAGACACGTTAAGGAATAGCAAAATTTGTATTGTAATTGTTACAAAGATGCGATAATAAAGCAGATATTTTAAATCCCTATGCCAGTTTCCCATTTTCTGGAGTGGCACATGTCAGCCTGTGTTTAAGTTGAGAGACAGTGGTGACATAGTATCTAAGTGGAGGTGCCTGTGGACTTGGGTGCCTCCAGTGACTATAGCTGCCAGTTGTGATCTGGACCAGTCTTGGAACTCTTTGGAGCTTAATTCCCTGGTCTGTCAATATTAGCAGTCACAGAGCCTTCCTCTGGAGGCGGCTGATGGCTGCATAGCACTGAGATTCTGGACAAATTCTCAACCAAGGGAACTCAGCAGCTCACGTGTCTGTGCTCAGGTGAGAAGGCAGAACACCAGCATTTCCAATTCACTCCTTCTCTTGTGGCACAGAGAAAGGCAGTGGGTCTAAGCTGTTGCCTCCGCGGCCTCTGTGTTCCAAACTGAAAGAGCAGTACAGTGTGAGCACTTCACCGGGGGAAAAACCGGCCTGGCTGCCATGGTGCGGGCGAAGCTGGCACACTCTGCTGGGCTTCTCTTCTTACAAGGGCTTTTGGCTGCAGGCCTCCGCTGCCCTCTGCAAAGGCTCCAGGCTGAGGCATACCTGCTTCCTCCTCATGGAAAGGCAGTGTGAAAGGCCTGTTTCCATACAAGGATCATGTGGGCACAATACAGAAACAAATGGTTTTCTGGGGTTACCCACTGAGCTCGCCTGCCGAGCATTCTTTCGTCATCATTCCCATGCTCGCTTCCACAGACACCTCAGAAGATCCCAGTTTACAAAGATCCGTTTCTGTTGCAACCGGACTCAACCTGATGAAGAAACAAAAAGTGAAGACCATCTTCCCTCACACTGCTGGCAACAACAAGACCTTGCTTAGCTTTGCCCAGGGGGACATCATCACACTGCTCATCCCCGAGGAGAAGGACGGCTGGCTCTATGGAGAGCACGACACCACCAAAGTGTGAGTTGGCACGAACCTCTCTGCACCAGTTTCAAATGGCCCTCACCTCAGAGAGCTGCTGCCTTCCCTGTGAACTGCAAGTTGTCTGTGCTGTAGGAACCCTTTACTCTTCTTTATAGTGGGGGCAGCTGCTGTTAGTGCATCACAAGCTATTTGATGTATGTATAGGTGAACTTTGGTACAAAAACAGATTATCAGGTCATATTCCGTCACTGCTGACAAAGGCATAAATATTTTGTGTTTATTTATTTTGTGTGTACATGCATGTGTGTGTATATAATCTGGAGGTAGGAGGACAACTTTCAGGAATCTGTTCTCTCCTTCCAGCATGTGCGTTCCAGAGATCATCAAGCTATCATTGGGTGGGTGGGTGTCTCTGTGTGTGTGGAGACACCTGGAAAAGCCTCCATTTCACTCAGCCCGTTTGTGAGTGGCTAGCCCACCTGAGCTGTCGTCAGGATGTCCCCAAATATGAGTACTACTTACGTGCCTGCCTCGGGTATCACAGATGGGTCTTTGTCTTTATCTTCACCTTTAGGAGGGGTTGGTTCCCATCATCATATACAAAGTTGCTGGAAGAAAATGTGAAGGAAGCAGTGTCTGTGCCTACACCAAGGTAGGGGAGTATGGCCTGGCTCTCCCAGCAACTGGAAGCTTACCTTGACCCTGATGTCCCCAGACACAGTAGAGTTACAGCCTAGATGTGCAGCCATGCTGGGGTTAACCTTGTGTGACAGGAGCCAGTGGCTGCTCCTCTGTGGTTTCTGTGGTCCACGAGCTGCCCTAGCTATCTGCTGTGACCAGCCAGCCCAGCCCGCCAGCTGCAGTGCTCTGTCCACAGCACATGCTCGCTGTTTCTCGTGAAATGTTCTCTCACCTGAGTTCCTGACCTAGTGCTGGGCTTGCTCTTCCCTCGTGTCCCTCGTCTGCGGGTCTTTTCCTGTTCACCACGTAGGTGCTCGTGCTCCTCGGGATCCACCCTCAGTCCTCCACAGTCTGCTGCCCGGGCTGTTTCATCTACTTTTTCCTTTTACATTTTATTGATTAATTTTGGTGGGGGAGGAAGCGGGTGGCACAGCACGTGTATAGGGGTCAGAAGACAACCTGCTGGAATCAGTTCTTTCCTTCCATCACGTGGGCTCCAGGGCTCAAACTTAGGTTGTCAGGCTTGGCACCAGCTATATTTCATTCACCTTTATACTTGCAGCTACACCAGTGGGCCTCCCTGTCACCTCCATGCTGAGAATCCCATTCCTCAGTCTAGGTTGTGAAAGTAGAAATAGCCATCATGGAGCTGGAGAGCTGCTCAGTGTTTAAGAATGCATTCTGCTGTTGTAGAGGACCCAAGTTTAGTTCTCAGTCATGTGGCACACAACTGTTAAACATACATTTAAAATCTTTAAAAAAAAAAAAAAAATAGCCATTTCTTAGAGATAATCCCAAGGGTTTTAAATTGCTGAACACAATGAGTTCTCACAACCCTGTGAGATAGGGCTCCACTTTAAAACTGGGGAAACTGAGGCACGGGGAAGTTTTTAAGAACTTGCTCAAGGACAGAACCAAGACTGGAACTCAGTCATAACTCATCCAGGCTGAAATGTGGATATTTCTAGCTGACTGCCCAGTGGACCCTCGGAAATAACATGTCTACACTGAACTGGTCATCTTTACCATAAACTCCCTCATGCATGCTACTCTCTGGCCTCTGAACCCTCAAATGCCATGCTCAGCATCCTTCAGGCCCTCTCCTCATAAAATATCTCCATGTCTTCCTCTCTAGCAGATTCTAAAAATGCCATTGTACCAAGAAGGAAAAATTATCATTTTAGGGAGTAGGTAAGAGTTGTTTCTTGAGACAGGGTCTCAATATATAGCTAAAGATAAATACAATGTGTATAAACATGCACACTTACGCATATAAACTACTACGTATGTATGTAGTGCAATGTTGTGATCCCCTCTTCCTTCACCATTTCTTACATGTGAGTGAATGGATGTTTTGGTTTCATGTATATCTGTGCACCACATGTGTGCTCAGTGCCTTCAGGGGCTAGAAGAAGGCATTGGATCTCTGGAACTGGAGTTACAGATAGTTGTGATCCACCATGTGGGTGCTGGGAATCAAACTGGAGTCCTCCGGAAGAGCAGCCAGTGTTCTTAACTGCTGAGCCATCTCTCTAGCCCTGACACATCCTTTTTTGTCAAGTTACCGCCCACTACCCTAGCCTTGGCCATGGGATGTGTGGGGCATAGGGATGCAAGTGGCATGACCTTTTCTGACTTGGCCCCCTAACCTTTGGCTTTGAGCCCTGCACCAGTGAGAAGCATCAGTACTGTGGACCTGACTGAGAAGAGCAATGTTGTCATCCCTCCTCCTGACTACCTGGAGTGCCTGTCCATGGGAGCCACCTCAGACAAGAGAACAGGTGCTCCCAAGACGACTACTTCTACCTTCAAAGCCCCAGTGTCCAGACCAGATGCCACATCCACATCTCCGGTGAGTGCTGACTAGAGGCCCTAGCTCTATTCATGGCTGGTGGGGGATGAGGGCATTGGGTTCTCTTCTTCACAGACACATGCTCCCCCCAGCTCCTCAACTCTACGCCTTCTTTCTTTCCTTTTTACTTTATCTTGTGCAGGACAATTCACAGTCCGTTTGCTAGGTATCATTGGAACTTTCATGTCTCCTTGCTTTTGTCTTAGTCTTTTATTCTTTTACTCCTCTTCCTCTGCATTTTGTTCCTTTCCTGTTGTTTTCTGAAAAGGGGAGGGACTAAGCTTAAAAATGGGGACTTGGTGCCAGCCAGTGTGCAAACATTGTCTTTAATCCTAAACTACCCCCAAGAAGGGAAATGGAGGGCTTGGGCTCCTAGCCACTTCTTTGCCCTTGGCAACTGCAGGTGGAGTGTCTACAGAGCACCCGGCACACTGTGGGCTCTGGACAAACAGGTGAGGCCCCTGCTCCTCTGAAACGTAGATCCTAGTGATTGGAAGCAGATAATAAACCAAAACCGGTGAAAAGCCATGCTGGGAATGAAAATAGGGGGAGGTACTAGTGGGGAATAGGGTCACATCCTAGGTGCATGTGACAGGTTAAACGTGTCTGAAGTCCAGTGTCCCAAGACGGAGCCCTGAGAAGGGGAATTAAAGAACCATGCCAAGTGGGGAGCTGGCCTAGGCCTCCAGGGATCCCACTGAGAGTAGCATGCTGGGATGGCCTTCAAGCTGCCTCAGTGGGTCTGGGTTTGTAGGGAGGGGCAAGACCTTCAGCCAGAGCTGGTTAAGAAGCAAGGGCAGCTACTAGACACATCCTGCATCTGAGAGTCAGCCCTTCTGTCCCAAGTGTAGGTACATCCAGGACAACAGGCATCACAGGGTAGCATATGTGGGTGGCTTTGGTCTCTGAAGTAACATTCAAGCTGTAACAGGAAAGAACCACTGTGCAGAAGTCCCCGGGAGATGTGTATGAAGGCAGAGAGCAGAAAGGTTAAACACTGTGTGTGATGCACATACACAGGGAATGGAGCTGGGAGAGGACTGGCTCTGGGTCAGGGGGACTTCCTCCTGATGTCTCTCTCCAGTGAAGACAGAAGAGGGCAAGACAGAGAGAAGGAAGATGGCTGAGGAGTCAGGATGCATTCAGGCACAAGAGCCTGTTGTGAGAAAAGGCAAAGCAAGGCATTGACTTGGCCAGTGTCTCCTATCTAGCTATTTCTGCTTGCCTAATGGTGAAGGAAGATCAACAGCTGCTGGGGTGGGTCCAGGTATCAAACCAGGTATCCAGGTTTGACAAATTAAGTGTGCAGAGTGATAGTTCATGCACAACAGGAAAGCAGGAGGGTGGGCAGCACCATGCACCCATTAAAGCTGCTGGCAGTGATTTGAAATTGTCACTGTGCTTCTTGGCTGCTCAAGTCCAGATGAAAAGTATCATCATGTACCTTATTGATGGGATGCTTTCTGAGAAATGTATCATTGTAAGTCTTAGGACTACAAACTCGAGACATCATACACAGTCAGTCTGTCGTCACAGGAGAGGCCTCATGCATGACCAAATAGTTGGGGATTAACTGAGGTCATAGTACTTGAGTTGGGAGGATTGGGGAGTTGGGGGTGTTTGTGAAGGTGTGGCTGTGGTTGTTCTGAGACTAATCCATACCGGCTAAGGAGGCTCCGTGGAATGTGAATGGGATGGGGTAGTTGCAGGTGTCTCCTTGAGGAGTGTATAATCAACAGCATGGAGAAAACTGGTAGGAAGCTGAGGAGTGAGTGGCAGAGAATAGGAAACAGAGCTAGACTCAGGAGGATGAGTAACTGAAAGTTATGTGTACCCATGTAGCACAGCCAGGTGTGGACAGAGCCAAGTGGAACCAGAGCCTGCCCTACTTGTGTTTACCATAGCTTCCCCCCTGACCCTTCCCCAGCGTTCCTCTTGGAGCAGGTACAACTGAGTCCACCTCTTATACTACTTGTCTTCTTGTTAGTTTTTACTATTGTACCATCCTTTCTGTAGAGCACATGTGTACTGCCTCCCATTTCTCAGGAGGGGTGCAATTCCACAGTTTGCCCCGCAGCAAGAACCAATTACAAGGCAGGTTTTGTTGAGCAGTGCATGGAGCACAATTTGTAGTCTCTCAGTTATATGAAATGGGGGTTCTGTACAAAACACACATGTCTGCTCTCATGGGAGCCTTGAGGATCCGCTTTCCTCCCTCTCCTCGGCTACAGGGCACATTTGAGCCCAGAAAATGACAGCTTCTGAGCTCCTAGTGTCTTGGCTTCCTTCTTGGATAGCACATTGTGTAACTGCACAAAGTCCAGGTTAGGGACTCATGACTGTAATCCCAGCACTTAGGAGACCAAGACAGGAGGATTGCCATGAGTTCAAGACCAACTTGTGGTATGTAGTGAGTCTCAGCCCAACAAGGCTGCAGAGTGAGACCCTGTCTCAAACAAACAATTGCATGTCACAACTTCAAGTCTGGCATATGGAGCCATTGTTCATGTTCTGAGTCTACAGTGTTTCCCCTACTTTTGTTAAACTTTCCATTGTCTCTTATAGAAATTCAAATGTAATGCAAATAGAATGATGGCCCCTCTCTCTGCTTTAACAGTTATCAGTTCTCTTACCAACCTGTGTCTTCCCTGGTTCTTCCATTCCTGGCTCAGTTTGTACCAATGCCAGACAATGTAAAGACTGGAAAAAAAATTCATTTCAAAATTATAACAAGACCAGTATATCTTTAAAAACTAACAATAGTTTGTGAACACCGTCAACTAGTCACTGTCTAATTCCTGATGATGTCATTAAAATATTGTTTATAAAGCCAGATGTAGTGGCACATCCCTGTAATCCTAGTACTCAGGTAGTAGAGACTGGATGATTTGAAGTTCAAGGTCATTTTTAGTTATATAGTGAGGCAAGCCCTAGGCTAGAGACTGGTTGAAGGGTTAGGGGGACAGAGAGATCATTTATAGTACAGCCATTTAAATCTGGATCCAAATCAGCTCTAGACTTTGTAATTAGTCAAGAGGTTTCTTGAGTCTTTCCCATTGACAGGTCTCCCTTCTGTCTCTTTCCTTGCAATTATTATCATCATTATATTATTATTATTATTATTATTATTATTATTATATCCTCATCATCATCATTTAGAACAACCAGGTTGTTTGTCCTGGAAGGTGTCTCCAGTCTGCATTATGCCGATTCTATCCATATAGTGCTTTTTACTGTGCCCCCTCACTGTCCTGTTTCTGGAGCTCCAGCCCAGTCTCTTTGTTGCTCTTTGATCATTTGTCCTTGGTAGTCAGCATGCTTTCCCTTTTTATGATAGCAACAGTTCATTGCTGGTGACCTGGTTGTCTAATGTGTTCTAAGAGAAAAGAATCCTGTCCAAGACATGTCTGATGGCATACTCCCAAGCTACTTGGAGGATCGCAAGTTCAAGCCAGCCTAGGCAACTTAGTGAGATCTCTTTCTCAAGATAAAAAGGAGGGGTTGGGGATGTTGCTCAGTGGTAGGGTGCATAGCACTCATGAGACCCTGAGCTCGATCCACAGTAACAACAGCCTCCAGCACTTGGCCCATGGAACAGTCCAGTTGGTTGCTTGCTTGTTTTTACTTTGCATTGCTGAGGGTTGAACCCAAAGCTTTCAGTTTGCTGGGCATGTATTCTACCAAAGCTACATCCTTGCCGCTTTAGAAAATTTAATTTTATTTATGTGTGTGTTCTCACCCATGTTCCACACCTGTGTGAGGTGATGTTCATGGAGGCTGGAGGAGGGCATTTGATCCTCTGGAGCTGGAGTTACAGTTCTGAGCTGCCTGATGATGCTGGGAATCTCTTAAAAGAACAGCAAGTGCTCTTAACCTCTGAGCCTTCTCTCTTCATTCCCAAAAACATGTTTTAGTCTTCAATACTCTTGTCACATGGATCACGTGAGCTGAGAGAGTAATCCTCACTTCATGGAATGGACAAATTGACAAGTCCAATTTTAAAATAAAAATATTGGCTCAAAACCAAAAAAATAAAAAAGGATTCTCAAAAAAAAAATTGCAGGGTGTGGTGGCACATGCCTTTAATCCCAGCACTTGGGAGGCAGAGACAGGTAGATCTCTGTGAGTTCAAGGGAAACCTGGTCTACAGAGTGAGTTCCAGGACAGCCAGGGCTACATAGTGAGACCCTGTCTCCAAATAAATAAGTAAATAGATAGATAGACAGACTGACTGACCAGAGTCACATATTCTCAGACACATACAAATAAAATATAATCAATAATAATAACTTATTCCCCATATAGCATTTTATAGTTTTAATAAGACCTAGCTTGATTTTTGAACCTCTGACTTGACTAAATCACAAGCTACTGTCAATATCGAGAAACAGAGTCAGTGTGGTAGCATATACCTGTAATCGTAGCTCAGGAGGTTGAAACAGGATAACTAAGTTTCAGGCCAGTCTGGACTAGATAGTGAGACTCTGTCACAAGAACACCACCCCTCCAAAGGAAAAGAAATTAGGAGTCTGCCCCCTCTTGTACAATGTCCCTGTCCCTTAGAGGAATGGCAGAAAACCCTGTTTAGGGCTGGGCTCACTGAAGTCCACAGAGCAGCCATGGCTACAGGTTTTTGTCCCAGTCCTTTTGTAAAATATAAAATGCTAGTAACTACATCCTTATCTAAGGCACACTTTGAGTGAGGGTACAGCTTTGTGGTGGAGTATTTGCGTAACATGCACAATATCCTGGGTACCATCCCAAGCACCACAAAAAATATATATAATAATAATAATCATAGCAATAATCCAGGGGGCTAGGGATATAGCTCAGTGGTAGAGCAATTGGCTAGAATGTGAAAAACCCTGGATTTGATCCCCCAGCACCATTCAAAAATATAAAATATAGATTTGTTTTGGTTTTCTGAAAACTAAAAAATATTAAAGGAAAAGTTTTAGTAATACTTATATTTCCAGAATATGATTAACATTCAATTATATTTATTTTGATACAGATTTAAGTAAATATAGACAGGTAGATACATGGATGAATGGATGATAGATATTTTCAACTCCTGTCCCAACCAGACACCCACACATAGTGGAATGATAGCATTTCTCTGGCCACAACCCATTGAGCCGCTGCTCCTGGACCCTGCTGTGAGCTGGCCTGGCTGGATCCAAGGATGAAATGGGCTGCAGGACCGTGGGAAATGGAGGAAAAGGGAGAGCAGGGAAGAATGACAGCCACTTCCTAGGTCTGCAGTGTATTGAGAAATACAGCTGTAAAGACTAGCACTGTTTATCAGCACAAGGAGGGAAGGGAGCTGGGAGCTCTGACTGATAAGGCGCATTCCACTGCCTTCTCTGCTGTTTACCAAGGCCCTGATTGATGCAGGGTTGCCTTTCTGATCCAGAGGATAATGGAAAATACCAGCTAGTCAAAAGTCAAAAGTCACTAGAAAGTAATGGGGTGTAGCTCAATTGTTAGAGTGTTTGCGTAGCCTGAGTAAAGCTGTGGGTTCCATCCTCAGCACCACGTAAACCCAGCATGGTGGTGCACACCTGTATCCAAGCACTCAGGAGGTGGAGGCAGAGGATCCGAAGTGCAAGGTCATAGCCAGCATGGGCTACATGAGACCCTATCCCCCCCAAAAAAATACTTGAGTGTCTCCCTACCCAGGCTTCGAGGGTCCCTATCCCCAGTCACACTAAGGATGTTTACTTTGCGCTATCTTAAAACAGAGAAGATGGACAGTGACCCCTACATAAATGCAAAGGGCTTCAGTTACAGGATGAGGTTAGATGATGGGTTTGTACTGCATTTTTACCACTTACAGAAAGAACAAACACCTTGAAGTAATATTTCTAGATCCTATGCAGACTACAGGGAGAACTGCCAATCTTCCACTAACACCGCCCTTCCCATTAGACAGGCCACCCATATGTCATTGCTACCAACTCAAACCAGGAGTCATAGCACAGATAGGGGAAGCAATGGGGACCCCCTGCCATCTGCAACAGAATAGTGCTGCTTCAAAGAGGGTAACCAAGGAGCAAGTACAATGGCCATTTTTGGTTTGGGAGAAGCGACCTGAAAATGCCCTGTACAGATAGATGTTCCTGGATTTTTGCTGTGGTGGTGTGTCCCATATCACCTAACCTATGGCACATCCTAACTTAGTGAGGCAGCATCCTGCCGAGTGTCCGAAGCTGTGTCTCAACACCACCTCCAGCATCCCACAGGAAAGGACTGTATCACAGATCACCAGCCCAGGGGAAAAACATCCCAAACTCATCATAGTTCTCTCCTGAATGTATCACTTTCACACCACTGAAAGCAATCACACCAAACCACCTTAAGGCAGGGACTTGCCATTGCTTGATTTTCAAGTAAACACTTTATTAAAGGATTGCATACACATGTGCATGAACACACAAAAGAATAACACAAAGAGTACACAACATTCTTCTTTTATTTTTTAAAAACAGGGACCACATTAGCCTAAAACTTGCTGTGTAGCCAAGAATGACCTTGAATTTCTGATCCTCTTGCCTCTACCTCCCCAGTGCTGAGATTACAACCTGGTGTCACCATGGCCAGTTTATGCAGTGCTGGGAATAGAACCCAGTTCCTAGTGCATGCTGGACAAACACTCTACCAACTGAACTATATCCCTAGATCTTTTGCGGGGAGTAGGTGGGGGAACTGAGATATGGTTTCACTATGTGGCCCAGGCTGGCCTCAAACTATTCTCTCTCTTAGCTTTCCAAGTACTAGGCATATGGGTGTTGGATGCCACACCAGGCCTTAAAATGAATTTTCTTGAAGTGATTGTCGAATCAGCGTCAGATCAAAAAGCAACATTCTCAGACACCTTGTGCACGCCCCAGTTACTGTTTCTCCTCCAAGGACAGAATCCCCTCCTGGCACTGAAATCTCATAGGGACAGAATGGATGAAAGTCAAGAGCTATTCTGTTGGATTTTTGGGCATTTCTTCTTGGAGCTACGTTGGTGTCTGTGGCCACATGGACACACTTTACTTTCAAGGATTTGCTGTGCTTGTTTCTCTGACTTAGTGTGCTGAATGCTGAGGCATCCCAGCGCCTTCAAATGCCAATGAACTGGTGGTTTTAAGAGGGTTAACTGCAGGTGATGTCCAGTGGAGAGCTTTCTGGTTTCCAGTGAGGATATGATGCTGTCCTCTTCGAGGCCACACAGGATAGGCCAGTGTTTTGTCCAAGGGAAAGCAGAAGGTTTCCAATGGGAAAGTGAGGCAGCCTAGGGCTGCAAGGTTGCTCTTCTGGTCTGACTTCTGGGTGCCATGAGGCTCCTTCCAGACTAGGGCTATTGCCTGGCTTTGCTGCTCCAGGCAGTCCAATCATGCCAGCAATTTGAGCAGGCATTCAGCAGGCCAGACCTCCTGATGTTCTTTACAAAGAAATCATAAATCGGCTCTTAATCATCCCTATCATAAGAAGTTACATCAGAAATGACTTGTCCAGAGGCCTGCTAAGGAAGCTGAGTGCCCTGCAGGAAGAAATCACTTTTACACCACTTCAAGCCTGATTAAGAATGTGCCAAGCCAGGCAGTCGCTTTGTGCTTGTGATGAGTATACACTGTGTCCTGTGCTAGATGACTGTGCTGACCCCTGGGGAGCCTGAGGTCACAGCCCACATGCCTGCAGCCTGCCTCGGCCTGAGATAGTATATCCCATTCAGTATTCAAGAGATGATGCCCTGCAGGAGTCTTGCCCAGACCTTCAGCCTCAGAACTCACACTAGAAAGTGAGTTGTTTGCTTTGAATCTACATGTGCCCAAGACTACTGGGAAGCCTAGGAAGCTTTCTAGACACTTGAAGACAGCTCTGATGCTTAAGATGATATTCTACTGCCCTCTGCTGGGTGGTGCTCAGGCCAGTGCACTTACAGGAACACCACGAAAGATTTGAGACTGCAAGATTTCCAGTTCCCCAGCCAACACCCTAGAGATAGATATGCTGGAGGGAGATGGTATCTGTGACCTGCCGTGAGGCTCAGAGCCACACACCTGCAGGATTTGCACAGATCCTCAATTTAGAAGTCCCCACCCCTTGTTGCCTCCCTGCTTTCCCTAGGATTGAGCCTAGACCTCTTACAAGCTAGGTCAAGTGCTCTACCAAGCCACACTCCAGATCCCCAGATAGCTGGCTCTATCAGTTAGCATCAGTCTCCCAAACCAAGTTACTATTGCTTTCATGTCATCATTGAGGATTCCAAAATAAAGGCAGAGGGTAGGGTGGGGGGCACAGTCACTACACTACTACTTACTATAGCTTGGGTCTGAAACCTATCTGTACGTGTTTTCCTTCCATGCCATGACTGTTGCTGTTTAATTTGGTAAGATCTGAGTTTCTGTGAGCATTCAGGATGTTCCATGCTGACCTGAGTGAGCACTGCTGCTACACTTGAAGGCACCTCCTCATTCCACCTTCTGACACACAAAGGGCCCTCAGAGTTCTAAAACATTTTCTCTTCTTGGCTCATTCTTTTGAAATAATTTAGACATAAAGCAGTCTCGGTGTGAGATCAGGGGATGCTTTTAAACATGAATGGCTTTAAAGATTTATTTGTGTGTCTGCATGTGTGTGCACGCACGTGAGTGTAGATTCTAGAAGTCAGCTCCCCTGGAGCTGGAGTTACAAGTACTTGTGAGCTTGCATATAAGGGCTGGGAGCTGACCTCAGGTCCTCTACAGGAACAGCTCTGTATCTCCTCATAGAACTGTATCTCCAGCCCCACCAGTGGCTTTAAACTTAACTTTGCATGTCTTTACCTGTGGGTCTTATAAAACATGTCCCAGTGTCAAGCCTTACATAATCTGTCTTTTCCAGAGTGACGCAAACGGGACCGCAAAGCCACCATTCCTCAGGTATGTACATCCCAGTGTACAAAGTCAGTGTCATGTTCCTGCTCTGCTAAGTGGCCCGTAGTGCCCCCCAGAAGCCCTTCATGGAGGTGGAAGAAACTGATGTCCCCTTTTCTATCACCACCGGCTTTAGACAGTCCAGGAGTGGGGTGCAGAGCAACAGAGCAACACGGTTCAGCTAACCCATGGCAGGGTGGCCTGTCCCACAGGGCTCCATCCATCAGACTAAAGCAGCCTCTTGTGTGACCTACTCCCTAACTCAGCACAGTAAACTGCCAGACACCTGTGTGTTCAGAACAGGCAATCCAGGATTGGAATGCAGTGGGAAGATGGCTGAATGAGTAAAGTCCTTACTGCACATTCATAAAAAGGACCCGAGTTCAAATCCCCAACACCCACAAAAAAGCAGGACATCACAGTATGCATCTATAACCCCGGCACCATAGAGGAAGACAGGCAGATTCTGGACATTCAATGGCCAGCCCATAGAAACAGTAAATTCCAGTCTCAGGAGGTGGAGCGTGATAGAAAACACCTAGCCATGACATTTGCCCTGCACATGTGGCAAGCACTCTGGTGTGGATACACTCCCATATGCGTCCACAACATCTAATCCCTGTCTTTTTTTTTTTCTTCCTCTTTTCCTCCCTATAGTGGAGAGAACCCCTTTGCTACTGTGAAACTCCGGCCGACAGTGACAAATGACCGGTCAGCACCAATCATTCGATGAAGACGGGAGGGATCCTGCTAGTCCCTCTACCTGAGTTCTCACCTGCAAGACGACAGAGTGCTGGACCGGTGCAGGCACTGTCAGAGTATCAGAGGGTGCCTGATTTCAGTGAACCCCACTTGAGCAAATCAATGTATTTTCTCAGTTTAACAGAGCTGGGTTTACACATTTTTGTCTTTAAGGTAAATGAGTAGCTTTAGTGATTAGATCAATCATTTGAAATATTTTCTTTTCTATTCAAAAGCAGTAAATTTGGTTCAAGTTCTTCTAATTTTAATTTTTAAGGAAATAGCCAGAATAAGGGATAGTCTTATTTATGCTTTTGTGCCTGGCTTTCTGTGGCTGAATGCAAAGAGACCAGAGTTTTATTTTATTTTATAAAGCCTGTGCTCTTAAGTAGCATTATGATGTTCATCTAAAGAAACTATGTAAGTTTGCATCAGAGCATGCAGATCTAGTAAGCAATATAAATTATGAAACCATATGCAATATTTTTTAAGTGACCCAATTTTAACCTTTTGATTAAACAAATGTGGAGCTCTCAAAGATGGAGGACTCTGACCTCAGTTGACAGGCATTGCTACAGAGTGCTCCGACAGTCTGCCTGCCTCATCAGCACTTAGGAAATTATCTCCAGAAGCTACTGAGTTAGTTCAGTGTTACCAAGTCACCAGCGGGGTCTGTGTACATCTCTCTCAGCTTGGTGACACCTCCTGAGGTTTGGGTGTCTCCATCTTTTAGTCAGGCACTGGCCTGTAAACGGCACTTCTAAAGCCTGGTGACTGGTGGTCAGGAGAGGCAGAGTGCTATTCCAGCCTAACACTGTCCCACACTCAGACTCTGGCTGAGACCGGCAATGGCTTAGGCCACTGCACAGAGCCTTGAGCCAGGGATCAAGGGATCAGTCTACCCTTACCTGTCTAAGATGTAGACCTATTCTGGGATGGCAAATGATTAAAATCAACACCAGGCAAGTCACTATTGATAGAAGCTTGCTGCTTACCTCAGTTTCTTGGGTCTCACCAGAGAAATCATTTTTCCCCCAAGTTGGAAATTGGTCAGGGTTTGTGTACCTGAAACTTCAGTCTTTCCAACTCGGCCAAACAGTGCCAGGCTCACGTGGAAGGACAAACCTGCTGGCCCCACGAAGGGCAACTGGCACAGGCCTGCCCATGCCAACACCCTCCGTAGATCACAGTCAGGGTCATGCCCTGTTTTATCACTGTGTTAGGCAGGTGTCCCGGCCTGATGGAAAAAGGGCCACATTTCAAACAGTCCCCGTGATCAACATGTAAGTGCAGGTGAAGGTAGAAACCCTGTGTTTTCACCGACAGAAAACAAACAAGCGTGGCTTTCAGATATGTGAAGAAGGGGGAGTGGCACTGAGAACTCACATCCTTCCTGTCACACACATACAGAAACGTCTGCTGGGGTGTGCTCTCCCTCACAGCGTCACTTACCTGACTCATGCCCCAGGGCTGCAAACACCAAGGTTACCATTTGCTTCATGTTGATAATAAAGGAGAGTCTGAAACACATGTTCTGAGCCATAAGTGATACCCGAAGACTAGAAGATGGCCACAGGGCCTTTGCACGTGTGACATTTCCACGACAAGACTTCACAGAGGGGCAGTGTGTAAAAACACTGGGCAAGCAGAACAAGCTACACAATGGTATGAATCTCATTTATTTAAAACAGTATTTCTCACCATCTCAAATTGAAGACTGCAGAAACTAGAAGCAGTACTTTCTTGAGTTCTCCTAACCCCGGGAGCAGTTCTCTGCCTTCCACCTGCGAGTCAGCTCGTGTGTGCCAAGTCTATCCCACCACACTTTACAAAACAGTCCTGAAGCTTAATCAAATAAAACTATTGTACACAACATTTACATTAGAAAAGATAGCTGAATGTAGGAAAACTGGGTGTGTTGTTCCCTTTAAGTAAAGACTGCTCCACAGTTGGGGCATCTTCGCTTCCTCAATGCAAAGCAGCAGATGAACCCAAAAGGAAACAGGACGATGGCCAAGAAGATGCCCAAGCAGGTGAAGCAGTACTCCAGGACACCAACCCTGCAGAGAGAGACAACCAAGTTAGGACCCCCAAGCCTGACAACCGGTAGGACGTCACCCTCCCCTCCTGTGAGTCACTCACACACACACACACACAACACACTATACAGGGCGCTTGCCTGACTTGCAGGGGGAATGTGCCTGGAATAGGCACACACCCCAGCAAACAGCCCAGGGCTGGAACTGGCTGGAGCCAGTATAAACTGCCACTGCTACTGAAGCACCCTGGGCAAATTCAGAGAACACAGTTGAAAGGTATCACCTAACGCAAATAAAGGCAAGAACTTTCCATAAGTCACAGTCCTACAAAAAGGGGTGAGATGGGGCTGGTGGGACGGCTCAGCTGTAAAGGCACTTGCCAACCTGACAACCCGAGTTGGATCCCCTCAGCCCCTCCAGGTGGCAGGAGAGAACCAACTCCATGAAGCTGTCCTTTGGCTTCCGCCTTCATACACAACAGGAAAAACAAGGGCAAAGCAAATGATTCTATAAAAATTCCGACATCTCGGGCTGGAGAGATGGCTCAGCGGTTGGGAACACTGGCTGCTCTTCCAGAGGACCCGGGTTCAATTCCCAGCACCCACATGGCAGCTAACAACTGTCTAAAACTCCAATATCTGACACCCTCACACAGAAATGCCTGCAGGCCAAACACCAATGCACATAAAATAAAAATAAATTATAAAAAAAACTCTGACATCTCAGAAATGAAACCCACCGTAAAGTGTTTGCTGTGCTGGGAACAGAAACCGAGCCTCCTGAGTAGCCAGCTAAGTGCTCTGTCTCCAAACCCAGAATGTTTCCCCACTGCTGAAATGTTTTAGGTTTCTTTTCTGTCCTCTAAGGGAAAGTGTTTTAAAAGTGATCATTTGGTTGGTGTGAAGTTAAGTCAGCTGAAAGTTTAGGAGGCTGGAGAGATGGCTCAGGGGTTAGGAGCACTGGCTCCTCTTCCAGAGAAGCTGGGTTCAAGTCCCAGCACCCACATGGCGACTTACAACTGTTAACTCCAGTTCCAGGGGATCTGACACCCTCACACAGATGCAGGTAAAACACCAATGCACATAAAAATAAATAAATCCTTAAAAAAAAAAAACGCCAAGTGCACATGCATATGTGGAACACAAAGACAAAGGGACATCGTGAAAAGCCTGTATCAAGCATGGAAACAGGTCCAGTGACCAGATGTCTCTGTCAGAGGTCATCTTTTCTCCCCATGTGACCCATATTGGCCTGAAACTCTGGCTCCTTCTGCCTCAGCCTATTAGGATTCCAGGTCTTTGTCACCATAGGTAGCTCAAGGGTCTTCTCACAAATTCCAAAGGTGGGAAGCAAAGCTCCAAAGGCTCCTCTGGAAAGTTCTAGACACCAAGCCTCACTTCTACCCAACAGACTCCCACGAGCTTCTCCCAACGGACCCCATCCAGTGCTCCAGGCACTAGCCCGTGGGCAGTACACACTGCTGGGACAGAAGGGAGAAGGGGACGGTAGTGGGCCTTAATGATTCACCAACAGGGGAGGGGCTGCTGGAGACACTGTCCGAGTGGCATCAGAGCTGGTCTGCAAAGGACGGAGCTCAGCAGGGACATCACAGGGACAGAAAACTGCTCTGCTCCCTCTGGGTAGGGAGGGGTACTGCAAACTGTCCTTTAGACCACGTTGGCTACTCCTCAGAGAGAGAGCAGGAAAGTGAAGGCTTAAAAGACCCAACAGATGTGAGCCAAAATTGAAGGCTTCAACAGGTGTAGTGGGCAGGGTCCCAGCTCTGGGACTTCCTAGGGCCATGACAAACCCAGGTACTCTGGGAATCACATTTTCAACTCCTTAAAAGACAAGGCAAACTCCACACCAGCTTCCCCCACCCACTCAAGAGGAACCGCCAGAAACAAGTCTATGGCAGGCAGTAAGACCCTGAACCCCAACAAGCTCTGCGGGTGCGGGGGCTCTGGACAGGCAGGGCTGGGAAACAACCCCACTTCGGGGCGCTTTCCACTCCGCCTGGTTCCGAGCTTCCAACACCTGAGCTAGTGACAGAGCTGCTGCTTAGCTAGGCCAGAGCACAGGGAAACCAATCTGTTCCAAGGCAGCACGAATCAGGATGCCTGCACTGTGTCAGCAAAGCGACCTCTTGTATGATTTGGGGGTGGGGGCATTCAAACAGGGTCTCTGAAACTCCCTATAGAACTGAGGATGACCTTGAACTTCTGACCCTCCTGCCTCCACCTCCCAAGTTCTGGGATTATAGATATGTGCCTCCAAGGCCTGTCTCATATGACTCTTACTAAAGTGTCCCTTTCTAACTACCACAAGGTCACCACGTCACCACACTTCCTTAGCCTATCCATACACTGGGCAGGACTCCTCCACCAGGCTGCAGCTGCAGGGCCCTCTCTAACCAGTGGTGAAACTGATGAAAAACCCAGCCGAAAACTACCTGAGGCTGCTCTACTGCCCCCAGGCACAGGTGGGCAGGGCCCTAGGCCCAGAAATGTCCAGAGTGGCTGGCAGAAGACCATGTGGTCCTGACCCATTAAGGGCATTTCTGTCTGGGTTTCATCCTTCTATTTCTCCCAGCACCTTCACACTGTCCAATCTCGAGGTAAAATTCTAAGAAACACTGGTCTGCATATTCCAGTTAGAAGATACACCATGAAAATTGGGTATAGTGGTGTGTACCTGTAACTCCAGCACTCGGGAGATAAAGGCAGGAGGATCACAAGTCCACGGTTATCCTCAGTTATACAGCAAATTAGAGGCCAACCTGGGCTACATGAGACCTTGTCTCAAAAGGTTAGGAAAGGAAAGAAGAAAGAAAACGCCCCACAAAAGAGCACTGGGTCACAGGAAGCAAATCTTGCTTTCTGATTGGGTCACCAGAAACTTTCAAAGAAACCAGGGGCCTCAAGATCTTCAATACCCAAGAAAAGAGACAGGAGCACCTGCCAAGCTGCTCCCGAGGGAGAGCCCAGAAGATGCCAGTGGCTGGGGCACTGTAAGATTATGCCAGCGTGTAAGGGGTTGGGGTGGGCTCTCCATGCTGCCCTGCATCTCATCCACGTGAGTAGCCCAGCTGTGGGTTACTACTGTATTTGGGGGCAATCCTTCTAGAGTAGCAGCACACTCCAACCCTGCTGTCCCCCTTAATGCTCCATCCAGACCGTAAGCCAGCAGCTCAGCTGTGGTCACTCCTCTGAGCACTCCCTCATGGCCCGCACTGCCTGATGCACAATTACCAGAAGCAGCCAGGCCCAGTGTCTTGGCTCAAGACCTCTTATCTTCTGAACCGTTTAACAGTGCTCATACCTTCAAAAGCAAGAGAGAGCCACAGTGGACCCAGCTGACCTGTCACTACTGGGCCTTCAGGCACTGGGACAGCTCAAAGCATTAAGTCTTCACATACCTGGGGTTCCCTTCAAGCACCACACTTTCTGTCAGAGGCTCAGAGCTGGGAAGCAGCCAGCTTCTGCTGACTCCACAGTTACGAGTGCCAGACTTGGTACTGAGAACCTCATGCTTCCTAAGGAGCCTTCCCCTCAACTTGCTCAGGGATGCCCACCTCTGAGAGGACTAAGGCTGCTATGCCTCCAGGAAAAGTGAGGATGCTCCTTCAATCACACTATTTGGAGACCAGTCACCTAAGGTTTTTTTGGACACCTGCCAGCAACCAGAAGTCTGTGACTGGAGACACATATCCTCATCCCACAAAAACAACTTGAACCCAAGTTCTAAGCAGGTTTCAATGAATTAGAGGGATGGGGAAGAGAGACCTGCTCCAGCCCTCTATGTTTAGCTGTAAGCGAGGGAACTCATGCCCCAGGATCCCTTGCCCTCAACCCACAATTCCAAATGCCCAAAGCTCTGGAAGCAGAACTTTCCCCAAATTTGGAGCAAGCCCAACCTGGATGCAGCATGATGTGAATGTGTATGAGGAGATTATAGTCTCTGTTTTGTTGTTTGCTTGGTTTTTTAGACAGGCTCTCTATATAGCCCTGACTCTATGTAGACTAGGCTGGCCTCAAACTCACAGAGATCCACCCTCCTTTGCCTCCCAAGTGCTGGGATTAAAAACGTGTACCACTGCCCAGCCTATTTATAGTCTTAATATAGCCACTTAACATGGAGATTCACGTCTTGCTGCAAAAGTACTAACATTTTAACTTCAGTTCTGCCCCAGATCTCAAAGGGAACATTGGCAAAAGTTTTAGTTCTAAAAGCCAACGTCTGACTCCAGAAACACAATATGGCCTCTAAGTCAATTTATATTCAACCAAATGCTCCAGGCTACTGAGGTGGGAACAGCACTAAGTGAAGACCCTGCCCAAGAGAACAGCTGCTGCCATCCAGCTTGCTGTCCCCGCAGCCTCACCTTCTCTTCCTCTGCAGCCTCCCTGAAGCTCTACCAGGGCAGGTTTCAACTCTTCCAATTGGCTCAGAACCCAAAGCTGGGCCGCCTGGCAGCACCTGGATAGCCCCTCTTCCACCCTTACCCAGTCCCACGGAAAGGGGAGGAAACAGCACAGGGAATTAGGAAAATAACTAACTTTGAAAGCCTTTCTTTCTTTAACCCCTAACTGGAGCCTCCACAAACAAGCAGCCACTCAACCCTGAAATCTGCCAGACAGGTTGGTTGCAGGAGGTAAGTGGATGGAGGAAGGGAGAGGGAAGCTCTGAGCTGCAGGAAGACATGCAACCCTGGAAGGTCCCAAGAGCCAAATATTTAGCCAGAAAGGACTATCCTGACCCGTCCTGTGTCCTCACAGAACCCCACTCCATCTGTACAGCCTGGCCCCATCTTACAGGTGGATGAGGTCGGAGCTGCAGGAGGCCATACAGCTGTGGAAGTGTGGCAGGGATCCAAGCTGGCCCCAGCCCTCCGAATGTTCAAGTATTACTCCCAAGTCCGGGAGCCCCGAGGCACTATCCAACCCTAGGAGCCACCTGCAACATTCCTAGAACTGGAAGGACAACATCCCCAGGAAAAGGATGCAAGGGTTTCCTCCACCAGCTACTGACTGAGTGAAAGCTCCCAACAGAGCCACCAGACGACAGTCTCCACTCCAGAGAGCACCCCCACATGGCAGAGAGCACCACCCTGATGCGGGCAGTTCACCAGGACCTCCCCCAAAATATCCCTGCCACCTAAGCACAGGTCTCAAAAGCCCAACTGTCAGGCCTGACCTCAAGTGTTCACAGTGGGGGGGAAAAGAGGGCAAGGCATGTGCCCTCAGGCTCCCACCACTCAGATTTGTGCCATCCTCCCACACTGCCAGAGCTGGTAGGCCCCAGACAGGACTGGGAGACAAAAGCAGGCCTCCTTCAGGCTGCATGCCTTGTCCAGCACACAGCCAGGACACCAGCCTCTAGCTCCTGCCTGGCATGGCCAGCTCCTTCACCTCCTTCCTCAGCCACAGAAGGGGCAGAACAGCCCTTCCATCACCCACCATTATCAGAAACCCAAGGTTGCCACTACCCCATCTTCTCTAGACTCTCTGCCACCTCATGTTCTCTACAGCACCCAAACCCACCTCAGCCTACAGGGGCTTTCACAGCAGCAGCCCTTATACCAGGGCTGTATCCAGATTCCACCCTCCCCTGGATTTCTTCCTGTCTCTTTGGTCACCTCCAAAACTAAATACTCGGTAACAACCCAGCCAGTACTCACGAGGAGCCGGTGCCTGCCAGCTCTGCACTCACAGCCGTGCCACTCACCCTGTGCATGCACATTCCAGCTGTGACCTGTGCTCCCAGGGCACACTGAGCAGCCTCACCTGCCCTGTATCTAAGGTCAACCCACAGCCCTGGAAAGGCGCCAGCCTTAGAGACACCGGACCTTCGTGGATACCCTGCTTGCGGCAGGTGGGGCAGGAAAACCTTAAGGAGGGCTGGAAGAAGCCCAGCAAGGGCCTGGTTCATCCACTGGGGATGAGAGAATCGCTTCTTGCAAATGTCTATAAAGGGAAGATGGAGTCAGGGTGCTTAACTGCGACTCAGACAGAATGGCAAAGTGACAAGCGACGCCGGCCTCTTATGCCAAGTCTCACTCAGAGGGAATCACAGACGTGTGACTTGGGCAAATTCCTGCCAAGCCACTAGGGAGGGAAGGGACAGGGCCTGGCAGGCTACATCTGGAAGGGAGAAAGCTTGGTCACATGAGATGTGTCCTATCTCTCAGCCCTAACAGGCTGGGCAGGGGCAGACTCAATCTTTCCAGGGGAACATCTCTGTCCCAACCCTAGGAGCACACACACA
>CABHPQ010151670.1:0-13708 GCA_902168405.1 Peromyscus aztecus
CTCCCTATCTCTTTTGGATTTTCCCGTCCGGCTCCATCCTGCCCTGCCATAGGCCAATGAAGCTTTATTTATTATCCAGTGGGAGCCACACATATTCACAGCATACAGAAAGACATCCCACAGCATATGACTACCATTGTAAGTTCATATATATGCAGTTTAAGCACTCAGGAGTACAGCATGCAATCAGATCCTCTACAAGAGCAACAAGTGCTCTCAACCGCTGAGCCATCTCCTCCACCTCCCTAAATGTCTCAAAAGATTTGCAATAAAATCTAATTCACAATGAGCATTATAAACTAAGTGTTTTTCTTTGTTGTGAAGAAAACATCTAGAAAAATAGCTGTGGACGAGTAACGGTGCAGGGGCAGAGCAGGCAGCACACAGCCTCCCATTAGGAAACCTGATGCCACAGAGAGACTCCAGCAAGGTAGGTACCATCTTGATGGCTCCAGAGCTAGGCTTCCTCTGGGTTTCAGAAAGGCATATCCAAAGCAACAAAGCACTGGCAATCAATATCACCCATCTACTCACCCAGTAAGCACTGGAAAGCATATCATATGTTCCAGGGACTGTGATAACACCCTGCCAGTACTGCCAAGAGAGACACAGTGGCTGCCCAGGAGCCATTCACAGCCCAGTAGGGAAGGGCGAGAAGGTAAATATTGACAGGACAGTGGGACAAGGGCACAGACAGTATGAACAAAACATAGTGGAGGGCTGGTGCGATAGCCCAGCAGGTGAAGCCCTTGCTGCAAAAGCCTAGAGACCTGAATTTAATTCCTGGAAACCATGTGAAAGGAAAAAACTGATTGCACAAAGTCGTTCTCTGTTTCCTGCACATGTACCTGTCCTCCACATCAAGCTGCCATCAATGATAGATAATAGAGAGATGATGGATGGATGATAGACTAATAGACTGACAGATAGACAGACAGACAGATAGATAGATAGATAGATAGATAGACAGACAGACAGACACAAAAGATGGGAGAATTTAACAAAGAAATTAACCTCTTGACTTTAAAGACATATTTGAGCAATAGGTAAGATATTAGCCTAAAAAGCAATGAGCTGGAGCCAGAGAGATGACTGAGTAGTTAAGAGTACTTGTTCATTTTTTGAGACAGGTCCTAATGCTATAGCCCTGGCTATCCTGGAACTTGTTTTGTAGACCAGGCTGGCATGAAATTCACAGAGATTCTCCTGCCTCTACTTCTACCTCCAGAGTGTTAGGATTAAAGATCTGTGTCGCTGTGCCCACCATTAGAGTGCTAACTGCTTGTGGAGTTTGAAAGAAAATGGCTCCCAAAGGGAGTGGCACTAATGGGAGGTGTGTCCTTGTTGGAGTAGGTGTTCCCTTATTGGAGGAAGTATGTCACTGTGGGGGTGGGCTTTGAGGTCTCCTATGCTCAAGCTACACCCAGTGAGACAGACCACTTCCTGTTGCCTTTGCGTCAAGATGTAGGACTCTCAGCTACTTCTCCAGCACCATGTCTGCCTGCACACTACTATGTTGGACCATGATGATAATGGACTAACCCTCTGAAGCTGTAAGTCACCCCAATTAAATGTTTTCCTTTATAAGATTTGCTGTGGCCCTGGTGTCTTTTCACAGCAATAAAAACCCTAACCAAGACAGAATTTGGTACAAGAAGTGGGGTATTGCTGTGATAGGCCAGACCATGTTTTTGTTTGGAGGAATTTGGACTTTGGTACTTGGGGTTTGGAAAGCAGTTGAATGCTTTAAGTACTGCTTAATGGGCCATACTAGTAGGAGCATGGAAGACAATGGTGCTGAGAATGATTTGAACTGTGCGGGGACTGACTCAAGAGGTTTCAAGGGAGGAGAATTTTAGTATGTTGCCTAGAAATCATTTTTGTGATATTTTGGTGAAGAATGTGGTTGCTTTTTGCCCTTATCCCATAAGTTTGCTTGAGGCTAACATAAAGAGTTTTGGATTAATTCCTTTGGCAGAGAAAATCTCAAAACAGCCTAGTATAGACTCTGTTGTGTGGTTACTAGTATTAACTCTAATGAAGATATATAATGAAAAGGAGTCAGCTGAGCAAGAAAAAATATTTGAGGAGAAAAGGAGCACCAGAAAGTGGACTGAAGCTAAGTCCTGTATTTAAGGAGAGAAACATTAAGAAATGGAATAAAGGAAGTGATGACCTCAGAGCAAGATCCCACCCAGCTAAGTTTCCAACTTGTGAAAAGGAATTAAAGAAAATCTTAGAGCCAGGTGTGGTGGTGTACACCTTTGATCCCAACACTCAAAGGCAGAGCCTGACAGATCTCTGAGTTTGAGGCCAGCCTGGTCTATAGAACAAATTTCAGGACAGCCAAGCTTAGACAGTGACAGACAGAAATCTTAAAATGTAATTGAACAAGGGGACCATGTTCTAGTCCCAGTAAGCAGCAGAAATTGGCAGCTTCAGCAACATGGTTCTGGCTTTAGATTTAAGGATAGAAAAAAATGGGTTATTGAATTTGCCTCCATGCCTAAAGAAAGCTACTGAGGCCAGGCATGTGTCAAGGGTGTCCCTGAATGGAGGCCTGATAGAGAGGCCATTGTGTGAAGCTGTGAAGTTGAAGCCTGGATTGCCTTGGAGACCCCAAGATGTTGGAGATGCTGGAGTCATGGGATACCTGCTACCAGGGAGTAGAGACAGCCCAAGAGAAAGAAGTGTGTTGCAATAAACAAAGCTGAATGGAGTTGGAGATCTGAAGAGCATTTTGACATCGGATATGGAGGTGCAGAGTTTAGAATTTGCCCAGCTGGTTTTTGGTCTTAGTTTGGTCCAGTATTTTCTCACTATGCTCCTTTCCCAGCATTTTCAAATGGTAATCTATATCCTGTGCCATTAAATGTTAGAAGTATGTGATCTGCTTTTATATTTTGATTTTATAGTGGATTACAGTTAAGAGATTACATGAATCTCATAAGAGATTTTCAACTTTAGACTTTTAAATAAGTTTGAGTCTGTTACAGACTATGGGTACAGTTGAACTGAATGCATTTTTGCATTATGATATGGCTACAAGCCTTTTCTCCTCAGCTTGCTCTTTTTCATTATAAATCTTTTTTTTCTTTTCTTTTTCATTATAAATCTTTATAAGCATGAACACTAGTAAGCACATGACAGATTCTATACTAGGCTGTTTTGAGATTTCTTCTGCCAAAGGAATTAATCCAGATTTCTTCAACCTTAGCCTCAGGCAGACTCTTCAGACAAGGGCAAAAGGCAGCCATATTCTTCACCAAAATATCACAAGACTGGTCTCTAGGCCACATACTAACATTTTTTCTCCTCTGAAACCTCTTGATCCAGGCATGCACGGTTCAAATAACACTCAGTACCACTGTCTTTCATGCGCCTACTGGGATGGCTCATTAAACAGCAGTTAAAGTATTCAACTGCTTTTCTAATCCACAGTCCCAAGATCCATATTCCTTCAAACAACAGCATGGTCAAGTGTTGGGGGATAGTCAATGACACTGTGAACTCTGAGTATGCATTTGTTTTCGTTAAATAAAATTAACCTTGGATCAGGAGGCTAAGTTAGCAACTAGTTGACAGAGAGTAATCATAGAGCATCAAAGGGCATCTGGGAGAGATAGACACAGGAAGTAGTATGGAGGGATTTGGAGTGGCACAGTGTCGCGACCACCTCGACCAGCAAGGAAGACATGACACCGAGCTCTTCTTTCTGCAGTTTATTCAGGACCCTTGAACAATCTTCTGACCCCAACTGACTGACTGACTGACTGACCCCGGGGAAAGCCTCTCCCGGCCTTAAATAGGCTCTGGGCAGCCAACCCCAGGTCGCCACGTGGGCATTGCCCATAGGCTCAAGCATGCGTAAGCAAGCCACAATTCCGCTATAGCCTTATATGGAGTTGTTTACCACAGGGAGCGCTCGCCTTCAGGCGGAAGGCGGAAACCCGTGCCCTCTTTAAGGCACGGCTGTACGCAGCTCCCCACAGCACAGCTTTTTCTACTTTGGCGAAGAGGAATCATGGGTCCTTCAGAGATGCCAGCAAAGAGAGAGGGTTAGCTAGTTGCAACCCAGCCTCTCTGAGCTAGCAGGTTTTCACCCCAGCCTTTGAATCTTGAGTCTCATTTATAAATAGAATGATAGAGATTAAGTTAAAGCTAACTTTAGTGGCAGTGACAGAGCCAGTGCCTGCAGGAACAGAATTCCAGACAGGCTGCGGCCTGAGTAGCAGGGCCCCTGCTAGAGAAGAAGACCAGTAACTGTGGAGTTGCAATTGCTGGCTGAAATAGCAGTAGGTTAAGGTCCAGCCACTGTGCTGAAGTTGTAAAACAATAGTCAGGCCTGTCACAGCAATACCCCACTCCTGGTACCAACTTCTATCTTAGGATTTCTATTGCCGTGAAGAGACACTATGACCACAGCAACTCTTACAAAGGAAAACATTTAATTGAGGTGGCAACTTACAGTTTCAGAGGTTTATCCCTTATCATGGTGGCTGAGAGTATGGCAGCATGCAGGCAGACATGGTGTTAGGGAAGTCTACATCTTAATCCAAAGGCAACAGGGAGTGAACTGTGTCACTGGGCATGGCTTGAGCATACATGAGACTTCAAAGCCCGCCTCCACAGTGACACAATTTCCTCCAACAAGACCACACCCAATCCAACAGACCACAACTCCCGATAGTGCCCCTCCATTTGGGTCCATTTTCCTTCAAACCACAACAGTGTGCCTTTGCTGTTCTACTACCATGAAAGGAAGCTACACCAGTAGCTATGCCCCTGAATTTCCCAATCTCAGAACTGTGGGACAAAAGAACCCTCTAATCTCAATTGCCCAGTCACAGGCATTTTGTTATAACAACAACAAAAGAAGACAAATAAATGTAAGAGTTTTATAAAGGTGCCTGTAAAATACTTACAATAAGGGCTGACAAGGTGGCTCAGTAGGTTGTATCCCCAGGACCGATATGATGAAAAGAGAGACCTGACACAGTTGTCCTTTGACTTCTACATGTGTGTCATGCATGGCACATGCACTATAGCATGTGTCTGCCCACCCCCATATGCCCCCACAAAATGAATAAATAAATACAAAACTTTAAAAATATTTACTATTTTATTTTACATGTGAATATTTTCCCTGAGGGTATGTATGTGCACTCTGTACCCACAGAGCTCAGAAGAGGGTGTTGGATCCCCTGGAACTGGACATGCGGATGGCTGTGAGCCATGATGTGGGTGCTGGGTGCTGAGTGCTGAACTAGGATCCTCTTCAAGAGCAACAAGTGCTCTTCACCACCACCCATCACCCCAGACCCTGAAGATGTTTTTAAGGCATTTTAAATAATATCTAATTCTCAATAAGCACTGTAATATAAACACATCTTGACTTTTTTTTTTCCCAATTGTCTGCTTTAAACCTTCAGTGAAAGAAACTGAAAGTTTTCTAAAGAATCCAAAAGAGCCTTCAGGAACTCTTGTATGATCAACCGATACTCCCCACCAATCTCATTTCTGCATTCCTCTGCCTACATCAGGGCCCAGAGTTAACACGTGAGTTGATGCAACTGTGTGCCCAGCACCCTTCCTCTCACGGTCCCTCCTCATCTTCACCCTGCCAGCGATCCCACTACCACAGCCTCTTCACAGTCTTCCCTCTCTGCAAAGCCATCTGCCCCATTCACTCAAGTGACTTCTGCGTGCTCACTTAGGGAATTCCTAGTTCATACAGAGCTATTTATAAGACACAGGTTTTTAAATATGTCTTCGGTTTTCCTTATAAAGGGACTCGATGAGTCATAAAGCAGTAGGCTGGAAGAAAAAAAAAAAAACCCCAGCTAATTACGAATGAAAGGAACCAATTTCATCCCTAAAACAAACATTTCTTTTTCCTTTCCTTTTTTTGTTTGTTTGTTTTTGTTTTGAGACAGAGCCTCTCTATGAAGGCCTAGCTATCCCTGGAACTCACTATGTAGACCAGGCTGGCCTATCCTCAAACTCACAGAGATCCATTGGTCTCTGTCTCAGAGGACAGGATTAAAGGTGTGCCACCATGCCTACCTAGCTCAAGCATTTCATTTTTAATGTTTGTATTTATTTTTTAAAATTTATGTTTAATTATGCCTATATGTGGGTGAGTATATAGGAATGTAGGTGCCTGCAAAGGCTAGAGATGTTGGGTGAGTTATAGGTAGTAGATATAGTGAGTTATTGATGTAGATACTGGAAACTGAATTCAGGTCCTCTGCAAGAGCAATACATGCTTTTAACCACTGAGCCATCTCTCCAAATCCCGAACTCCCTCCCTCACTTTATTTTTATGCTTGTTGTTGTTTTATTTTAGTTGGTTGGTTTGTTTTGAGACACAGTCTCATTATGTAGCCCTGGCTGTCCGTCTGGAAATTGCTATGTAGACCAGGGTGGCCTCCAACTCACAGGTATCGGCCAGCCTCTGCCTTCCAGTTCGTGAATTAAAGGTGTGTACCACCACACCTGGGTATTTTTATGGTCCTTAAAATGGCACTCCTTGGCAAGTAAACAGATGATCGATATTGAACATTAAATGGACGAGTAGCATGGACCTAGCCTTCACTGAGTAGCTGAAGAAGAATCTCCTCTTCTGGTGTGATGGCACAGGACTCTCATTCCAGCATGTGGGAGACAGGGGCAGGGATTGTGAGTTCCAGATCAGCCCAGGCTATTTAGAGAGAGCCTGTCTCAAAAGCCTAAAAACTGCAACAGAAAGTGAGGGCAGACTGGGGAGATGACTTGGTTGCATGACAACTTGTCATGCAATTATGAGGATCAGAGTTCTGTGTCCAGCACCCATGTAGAAAGCTGGATGTGGTATTACATTAGTAATTGCAGAGCTAAGAGGTAGAGGCGGCCTATTGGAGAGCCCCAGGTCCCAGTGAGGGAATCTGTCTCAATAAACAAACACGGTGATATGCTCCTGATGACCAACCCCTGAAGTTAACTTGTGTCTTCTATTGGCATCTTTGTCATGCTGCTTCACTTCATGCCTGTAACACACAGAAGGACATCGCTTCCTGACAGCTTAGAAACTGCTCCACAAGGGAGGGACCACTTGTCTTGTTCCCACTGACACCCTGTGGTCTAACCTAGCACCTAGAACACACAGGGGACCACACATGCACACTCCTCCACATATATCCACTTACACACACACATACACACACACACACACACACACAGAGACAGAGAGAGAGAGAGAGAGAGAGAGAGAGAGAGAGAAAGAGATGTCTCTAAAAAGTCTATTTTTGAGTGTATGAGTGTTTTGTCTGCAGGCATATTTCTTTTTATCACATGAATGCCTGGTGCCTGTGGAGTCCAGAAGTATGTCAGATCTCCTAGAAGTGGAGTTATACATGGTTGTGCGCTGCCACAGAGGTGCTGAGAACTGAATGTGGGTCCTATGCAAGAGCAACAAGCAATCATTAAGTCATTAAGTCAACTCGCCAGTCCCAGTTTTTATTTCTTGTTGCATCAGGGGAAAAAAAACTATTAAAATGTAAATAAAGCTCTTTCTTCTCTCTAGATACTCCTTTGTAAACTGAATAAAAAGTCATATAAAAATTCATCTGTTCCCCTTCCTGTCTCCCCTACCCCCTTCATGTGGCCATGATGCTTTCTATCCATTTAGGCCAGTGTTTCTCAACATGTGGGTTGTTGTTGGTTGTTCTTTTATTCTTTTACTCTTTGGCTTTTTTGGGGGACTGCCACCCAGCCCCCAAATAAATCACACATGGAAGCTTAATTATAAATGCCCGGACATAGCTTAGCTTGTTTCTTGCCAGCTTTTCTTAACTTTAAAAACTACTCCTTCAAGTCTGTTCCTACATCCTTCCCCCAGGAAGCTTGGTGTCGCAGTACTGGGTTAGGGATTCCTATGCTGTGGTCTATCCCACAGAAGCAGCACGCCAAAGAGCTAGGAAAACACTCCTACCAGGAGCAGTATGTTCAGAAGTCTCAAGCAGAGCCAAAAAAAAAAAAAACAAAAAAACAAAAAAACTCCTGAAACCAGGCATGGTGACAGACACCTATAATCCCAGCAATTGAGAGGTAAAGGCAGGAGATTCAGGAGTCCAAGATTATAGTGAGTTCAAAGCCAGCTTGGGATACATACAATTCTGTCTCACAAATTTTTTAAATTAAAAAAATATATATATAAAGAACTAATTAAAGTTTGGAGAGATGGCTCAGCAGTTAAGAGCACTGAGTCCTAACACTCACATGGCAGTTAACACTGTCTGTTGTACATACAGGTACCCACAGAGGGTCTTTGCTTCATCTATAGGTAAACTTCATTCACACTTTTTCTTTGTCCCAGGGTTTGGTACTCTACATTCTAGTTCCCTTTTTAGTTTTCTGTTTGTTTATTTTTTATTTTTATTTATTTGTTTGTTTGTTTATTTATTTGTGTGTGTGTGTGTGACAGGCTCTCACTAAGTTGCACAGGCTGGTCTTGCACTACAGAGTGAATTTCAAACTTTCAATCCTCCTGCATCAGCCTCCTGAGTAGCCAGGATAACAGGCCTGCTCCACCTGCCCAGCTCCCCCACTAGCCTTCACTTGCTCCTCCCCCTCCCCCTCTAATGTGGTGGTGCCTGCTGACATACATTAGCCAAGACTTGAGTGATAGCTGGTTCCTCAGAGCCAGGGAGATGAAGCCATATGCTTCATGGCTATAAGAAGAATGTATGAATGAAAAAACAAATTACATTTCCGAGTCCCCTACCCCTTTCTTCTACAGCTGATTCCACAGTGTCCGGATCAGCAAAGAACTCATTAGATAGAGAGGGACTAGTCACTTTGGGGGTTTCCCACAAGTAATGCTATGATGCAATAGCAGTTATATATATTTGGAAATCAGACCAGGAAATCCTGACAGGGAAGAGCGCTCAAGCTGGGGAAGGAAAGATCAAGTCAGAGCCATGTGTAACCAGAGCTTGGCTCTACTGGGGAACTGTGGAAGCAATGTAGCTATCCCACAGAAGAGAGAGAAGCTGGAGTACTTAGCCACCAAAACCCACTAGAAGACAATGGTAGAGAGCTATTCTCCCAGGGGACATTTACAGCCTGAAGCAATCAGTAAAGACACTGTGGCCTCAGCATCCAGAGAGTGCCCTGAGGCTTTTCAAAAGAGCCAGCTGACCTGGCCACCACCACCATCACAGGGAGAGAGGTGAGCATGGAGGCAGAAAGAACATTCAGGTCCTTCACCTTTCCCAGGTCCTCAACCCCACATGGCCCAACCAGAGCTAGCACTGCCCTGAAGGCCCATGCAGCTGTGAGCTCACACTTGAGGTCAGGAAACACAGCTAAGGCTTAGCAAGAAGCCCTCAGCTCTCTATGGACCCTGAACTGGGGATCAAAGGCCAGAAACAAACTTCCCGCAAGGCTGTGACAAGCCTTATCTATAACATGGTTTAATCAAGATAAGAGATGACCAAGTGTTTGTTTAGACTGTAGAGTGCTGTGAAAATAGAAGATAGTATCCTTGTACTGTCTGCATTCCCTGAGCCCCAGACATGCTTCGGTCAGGTCACACAACTGTTTGTGTTCCTGTACACAGTTCCTCATAGACAGCACTCAATACAGGCCGGGTAAACGATGGATACTGAGAAGCTGTACCCTCAAATACAAACCATTGGAGAACAGACAGGGGATGCCAGGCTTGGAGTGGGGCCAACAATATCCTCCTCATCAACATTGGGGAACCTTGTAGCAGTCGTGTTAAAAGATGCTCCTTGAGTATGACTTAATTTAGAGCATTTATTTCCACAAGACTAGGAGTACATGCCCCAAAGTTTGAGGCATATTCCAGACCACCGATGTCTACAATTTCAATGTCTACCAATGCCCAAATGCCAGTAGGGCTCAGAAGCCAGTGCCATGCACATGGGCTCCTCTCCAGCTAATGCTGCATCTCTACTGGCTGGGTGGTTCTTCCCTGGTCACCCAGTAACCACTGCTAGGCCTGGAGTTTTCACTCTACCTAAATTAAACACGCCTGACCATGCAGCCTTGGTGTTCCCAGCATGACACATTAATTACACACTGTGGCAATCAGAAGGAGCCTTAGAGGTCCTGGGCTTTAGACCTTAAGACTTTGAGGTTGTCCTGGTTCCTTAAGCAACCCTCCTTTTTTTCATCTATCAAATGGGAATAATAATACTTCACAGGGTTATTCTACATATACAATAAAGCTAAACACTCTCTCATTAGGGAATAAACCAGTCTCCTGGACATAAGAAGGCTGGATAACTTTTTTTTTTCTGCCTTCATTTTATGGATCAGCAAGTTATGACCTGGAAAAGGTAAAAAAAAAAAAATCCCTAATCAATATCAAATCACTGATCTGAAAAACACATTAGTGTGTGTGTGTGTGTGTGTGTGTGTATTTGTGTGCATGTGCACATGCATTACACAGCATCCATATGGTGGCCACAGGACCACTTAAAGGAATCAAGTCTTTCCTTCTGCTTTGTGAGTCCTGGGGATTGAACTCAGGTCATTGCAAGCAACTTTACCCGCGGAGCCATCTTGACTGCCATCAGACCTTGGCATAGGGGTCAGTATTTTTACATGGATGGGTTCTGGGATCTCATTCAGGTCACCATGCTTGGGAAGCAAGCACTTTTTTTTTTTTTTTTTTTTTTTGTTTATTCGAGACAGGGTTTCTCTGTGTAGCTTTGTGCAGCTTTGTGCCTTTCCTGGAACTCACTCTGTAGCCCTGGTTGGCCTCAAACTCACAGAAATCCTCCTGCCTCTGCCTCCCGAGTGCTGAGATTAAAGGCGTGCGCCGCCACCACCAACGCCCGACCACACTTTTTTTTAAGTCAGATAAGCGATCTTTCCTGTCTTTGAATGTGTGTGTGTGTGTTTTTTTAAGATTTAAAATTGTTATTTATGTATGTGTGTGTGGTGCGCAAATGCCCAAAGATGCCTGAAGAAGTCACCTGATGTTGTCTAGGAATGTAGTCATGGGTTCATTGTCTCTGCCAATTAAAGAATTAACAGGAAGGAAAGAAATGTTACCAGAAGTCTTGGGGCGTCCCAGTAGAGCCATCATAGGATAGTTGAGAAATCAGGATCCTCTCTTGGGGTTCATTAATAAAATAATTTAAGAACATGCAAACAGAAGCTCAAGGACAGAGAACAGACTCGAGAGAAGCTTGGGGACCAATTGTTAGCATTTAGGAGGAAAACCCATGGCAGGCAAGGTATAACTCCCGAGGCTGGAGAAGAGAAGGAAGGCCCAGCCAGGCTGCTTGGAATAAGAGGCATGGAGGTCAGCCGACTGGCAGCAGGCATCCACATGGCCCGGAGGGGAGCACAGAAAAAGAGAAAGGAGTCCAAAGCCTTTGCTGGGGAGTTTAGAGCATCGTCAGGTTCTGGCCAACAACTAAAAGAAGGCAGAAGAGAAGAAAAAGAAACACACTTTTCTGAGTCAGGCCTCAGAAAAGGTGGGCAGACCCAGCCAAACTGCTATCTAGATCCCTGACCTGCCCCATTGGATTAACCGTTAAGGGAGGAGGCAGAGACATGTGCCCACCTAGAGGTAGATCCCATTCTTTACAAGATCCTCAAGAGTTAGGGGTGGGGCACGTTGTGAACCTTCTGGCACAGTTTCTGGGAACTAAACCTCAATCCTCTGGAAGAGCAGCAAGCACCTTAACCACTGAGTCAACTTTCCAGATCCCTTAAGTATTTTTTTTTTTTTTTTTGCTGATTTTTTGTTTGTTTGTTTGTTTTTGACACAGAGTCTCAATACATAACCCTGGCTGGTCTGGAACTGGCTATGTAGACCAGGCTGGCCTCAAACTCATAGAGATCCACCTGTCTCTGCCTCCTAAGTGCTGGGATTAAAAGTGCATGCCACCACACCTGGCATGCTTGATTTCTTAAAAGTGCTTTTAAAGCTGTACGTTTTAGAAAGATTTTAACTTTGGTCTGGTTAGGTTTGGTTTGGTTCTTTGAGGCAGAGTCTCACTCTCTAGGCCCAGCTGGTCTCCCATCTCAGCCTCTTACATGCTGGGATTACAGGCATGAGCCACCACTTTCAGCTACAGAAGTATTATAAATTAGATTATTTGATTGAGTTCTATACTTCACTAGTAAATTCTCTTTGAAGAGAAGACTAAGAATACAGTATTACTATGCATTCAAGCAAGTGGCTTGAGAGAATGACTGTCGTGGAGGACCTCTCTGAACTAAGTGATGCTGCCAGGTATCATACAACATACCCATGGTCATCCCCAACAAGACTGAGACCTGAGCCTGTGAGATGGCTCAGGAGATGAAGACACCTGCCAACAGACCTGAGTTTGATTCCCGACACCCACACAGTGGAAGGAGAGGACCGACTCTGACCTCCACACCTGTGCCATGGCCCATGCACACCTACACACTAAATAAACTCAAAATGAAAAGACTGTGGCATGTTAAGAAGCACAGCACTGTCTCATTCAACTTTATGCCCTCCCGCCTCCACTACTTGACATCTAATAGGTGCTCAGTCAATGTAGGTATTTTACGGCCACCCTGAAGCCGTGCCATGCCTGTTTTTGGCTTCCCTGCACATTCTTTTCTTTTCTAAGCAGATGTCTCAGTTTCTGTCTCACCCCGGGTACCAACATATTTATCGTGTCCTGACTTACATTCTTGATGGCAGTCACACAGTTTCACCCTTGCTGTGGTCACCACGCTGCATTCTACAGGTCAGTTTTCCTATTCTTACTAGACTTCAGGCTCCTCAAAGATAAAGACGTTCATTCAACTTCATAGCAGGGTTTGAGATGGTGTTGCCTCCAACTTGTGTTTCCCATTCATGCACCCAGCCTGACTCCGGGTCGGAGAGAACAGACATCCTGTCATGATGGACTCTGCCCACAAAGAGTGCCACATAAAAAAACAACCTGTGGGGCTGAAGAGATGGCTCAGAGAGTAGGAGCTCTTGTGCTCACCCAGTGGACCCAAGTTCAGTTCCCAGCGCTCACGTCTGGCAGCTCACAACTGCTGTAACTTCAGCTCCAAGGGATCTGACAACCTCTTCTGGCCTTCACAGGCACCTGCACACACATAACATTCACACACAGACACAGAAAAATACACATAAATAAAATTGTTTTTTTAGCCGGGTGGTGGTGGCACACGCCTTTAATCCCAGCACTCAGGAGGCAGAGGCAGGCGGATCTCTGTGAGTTCGAGGCCAGCCTGGTCTACAAAGTGAGTTCCAGGAAAGGCTCAAAGCTACACAGAGAAACCCTGTCTTGAAAAAAAATGCGTTAAAAAAAAAAAAACCTCACCTTAGAGCTAGGCATGGTGGCACATGCCTTAATTCTAGTACTGAGGAGGCAGAGGCAGGGGACTCTCTGTGAGTTCAAGGCCAGCCTTGTCTACAATATGAGTTCTAGGACAGCCAGACTATGTAGACAGACTGGTCAAAAGAGAGAGAGGGAGAGGGAGAGGGGGAGGGAGAGGGAGAGGGAGGGAGGGAGGGAGGAAGGGGGGAGAGAGAGAGAGAGAGAGAGAGAGAGAGAGAGAGAGAGAGAAGAAGAAGAAGAAGAAGAAGAAGAAGAAGAAGTGGGAGGAGGAGGAGAAGGATGAAGATGAGGAGGAAGAAGGGGAGGAGGAAGGAAGGAAGGAAGGAAGGAAGGAAGGAAGGAAGGAAGGAAGG
>CABHPQ010151671.1:0-21789 GCA_902168405.1 Peromyscus aztecus
TGTGCTACCACTGCCTATCCTAAGTATCTAGTGGCTTTTCTGTTCTCTGACCCCAGATAAGTTTATTAGGGTACACAATATTTTGGGGAACACAATACCACCACACAGGGTCATTGAATATGACCTATTGCTAGGATAGAGTGTTGAATTTTCCTAACTCCAAAACTTTTATTTAGTGAAAAACAAAAACTGGAAAAAAGCCCACGTTTTGAAACATTCTACTAGCACCTGTAAAATCCATTAACTTCTGAAATGATCTGCATTTGCTGTTAACGTGAATGAAATTGCGCAGTGGGGACAGAATGTATAGTATTTTTCATTCAGAGGCAGCAGTGACTCTGATGCAGTCTGACTTGTGTGAGTGAGCAAGTTATTACAAATGTAAACATTAGTCACTTAAATAAAAAATAACTTGACAGCTCCCCTCCCCGCCGCCAGGTCATCATGGTCTTCCTAGCCAATGGATGAAAGAGAGAACATGAGTAGACATATTATGTATTTGAGACCATAAACATGACTAAAACCCTTTTACATAGGGAAGCTATGTTATGGAATATGGGGTGAGTGATTGGTGTCTGTGGTATTTAATTAATCCTTTGCTAGGTTTTTGCTGTTTGGTTTTCTCTTTTTCTTATTTTATTTTATTGGAGACAGGGTCTCACTTTATAGACCTGGTTGGCCTTGGAACTCACTCCATAGACCAGGCTGGCCTCATACTCACAGAGATCCAGCCTCTGCCTCCTGATTAAAGGTGTGTGCCACCACGCCTGGCTCTTCACTAGATTTTGATGCCTGTTGTTCAAGTTATGGCATTAATTTTATTGTTGGCTGTTTTATCTTAGTTGCCTTTAAAAATCTGTAGTTAATCAGGTATATCGGATAACTCATAGACTCAACTCCTAAATGACTGTTCAGTTTTGGTTGTATTGCATGGAAATCTGTTTTTATGGATCCCTTTTAAAGCTATCTCTTGGTATCAAGGTCCTTTCCTCTGCTTCTGGTGTCATTTCTGGTTTGCTGCCTGATCTGTTGAGCTCATGCTTGCTAGAGCTGTTTTTGACAATCTGAGTGAAATTCCTTCTTTGCTGTAAGCCCTGCTACACATAGGCGGTCCGTAGTCCAGCAGCATCCACACCGGTTTTTTTTAGAAATGCAGACTCTCGAGTCTTCCTCCAGACTGGCTGAGTGAGAATCTACATTTTAAGATTCCCAGGTTATTTGTGTGAACTTGCGAAGCCTCATTTAGCTGCTTACCTTTGTGTTAATTTCTCTATTAAGAGATCTTCTCTAGCTTACAAATTGTGCTTGCTGTGTTCTGGGTCATATAGCATGTCAAAATATTTTGCCTTTAGAGATGTAGGACATAATTACAGTGTCTAGAAACGTTTTAATGTTTGTTAATAGGTTTAATTGGGGGAAATTTTTCTTTTCTCTCTGCTAGGACATTCTGGAGATCTTAGAAGCAGTTCTACCATGGAATCCATCTCTATGATGGGAAGCCCCAAGAGCCTGGAGACTTTTTTGCCTAACGGCATAAATGGTATCAAAGATGCAAGGAAAGTCACTGTGGGCGTGATAGGAAGTGGGGATTTTGCCAAGTCTCTGACCATTCGGCTTATTAGATGTGGCTATCATGTGGTCATAGGAAGCAGAAATCCTAAGTTTGCATCTGAATTTTTTCCTCATGTGGTAGATGTCACCCACCATGAAGATGCTTTAACAAAAACAAATATAATATTCGTGGCTATCCATAGAGAACATTACACCTCCCTGTGGGACCTGAGACATCTGCTTGTGGGCAAAATCCTGATTGATGTGAGCAACAACATGAAGGTAAACCAGTACCCAGAATCCAACGCAGAGTATCTGGCCTCGCTCTTCCCGGATTCCTTGATTGTCAAAGGATTTAACGTTATCTCAGCTTGGGCACTTCAGTTAGGCCCCAAGGATGCCAGCCGCCAGGTATGCGTGGCCTTAAATTTTATTATATATCTGGTATTTTGTAGTCAAGTAAACCAGGTTCGAATGCACTTAAATGATTATTTGAAAACTTTTGTAAGGTCACGTGACGACTACATACCAACCTTGCAAATGCATGTTTCTCTTCACAAAAAAAATGATGTGGAAACTTGATAAAATGATGGATTTTTCTGTAATAACCAGTTAATTAAAGAAAGGGTGATGTTAGCTGATGTCTCATATGACCCGTTACATTAATCCTCCAGAATTTTTAAAAGATGTAACATGTTTTTATTTTCCCCCTCTTTCTGCCCCTCCCCCCCACTTCCCCTTTCTGCCTTTGTTGTTTGGTAATACAGTATTCCATCTCTGGATGAAACAGGACTTCGTAGAACTCGTAAGAATCCTAAAGAATAACCTTTGTGTTTTTCATAGATTAAGTTCTTATGGCATATGAAAAGTAAAGTCTGTTCTAAGTACCGAGTTCAGGCCACGGGGCAGGTAGGCAGAGGTAGACCGGGTTTCTCAGATTCACTCTCAGAGTACAAGGCTCGGGATCACACTAGGGGTCACTCTTCACGTAGTCCACTTTGTGAACGAAGTGGATGGCAGGTTCTGTTAATGCTTCTGGAATGAGAACATCTATAAGAAAACACATAAGGAAGCCACTTTAGAGGCCCTTCAGAGGTGTGCTTAGGTATTAAATCTGAGGGCTGTGGTAAAAGGACCTTCTCATTTCTGCTCACAGAGACAGTTAATTATGGGGCTGGAGAGATGGCTGAGCAGTGAAGAGCAGATACTCTTCTTGCAGAGGGCAGGAGTTTGGTCCTCAGCAGCCGCACTGGGTAGCTCACAACTGCTTGTAGCTCCAACTCCAGGCCTCTGAGGGCACCTGCCCTCATGTGTACAAACTCACGTACAATAAGTCTTTAAAAAAGACAGCTCATTAGTCCATTTATTACACAGTGCACTATCATTTTATCCTATGTGTCAGGGTCATGAACTCTATATTGAGGACTTGCTATCACTGGGACACAAGTGCCTGGACTTGAGGGGAAAAGATTGACTTTGCTCACAGTTCCAGCGGGTACGGTCCATCATGAGAGGGAAGATGATGGAGGAGAGCCACTCATGTCATAGGGGCAGTCAGCAGAGAAAGGGCGGACCTCCATCCTGCTGGCTTTCTCCTTTCTCTTCATTCATTCATCCAGGACCCCAGCCCACAGGACGGCTAGGCCACCTTCACCGTGAAGCTCTTCCTTCCCGCACTGCAAATGTCCTCCGACACACCCAGAAGTGCCCAGCCTTCCCTTAGGTGGTTTCACATTCAAGCACACTGACAAGACTGGCCGGCACAGGAACCACTCACTCCAAGTCTGCCCCTCTCTCTCCTTGCGCCCTTCTTGCTTTCGGTTTTTTGAGACAGTCTCACGCTTGAGTCCACACTGGCCTCAACCTTGTGGCAGTCTCCCAAAGACTGGGATTACAGGCATAAGCCACCTCACCTGGCTCAAGTATTAAAACAGTGCATGCTTTCCCCACCTCTGTGTTAGAGACCAGACCAGGGCAAGTCAGGCAAACGCCTGATCATGAGCCACACTCCAGCAGCCAGAGACAGTTCTTCCTTTCTTTTTTAAGAAAACATGTCCCATAAAATTGGCAAATTTGAGCCAGGACCTATGAGACAAAGTTGACATAATCCTTTGCTCATATTCATGATCATTTTAATTTTTAATGGAAAAAACCTTCATGGAACAGTGATTAAATTCAAATTCAAAATGAGCTACAAGCTCCATCATGATAAGAGCCATATAATTGGTACTTCATCATGCTTGAATGATGAACATTCATCAGTTTTAAATGTTTCACTTATAGTGCTAGATTTATTATATGTTATCATTTATAGGCTTTTCTCCATATAAGAAAAAAGAGTCTATTATAATATGTTATCATTTATAGGCTTTTCTCCATATATGAAAAAAGGGTTTATTGTAATATATTATCATTTATAGGCTTTTCTCCATATAAGAAAAAGGGTCTATTATAATGTTATTATTTATAGACTTTTCTCCAAATAAGAAAAAAGAATTTGCTCCACCATTTCACACCTGCAGTAAATTAATACCAATGCTTTCCTTATTTCTTTGCTACAAAAGGATTCCTATTTTAGAAATCCATATTTGTTTAATCGCACAGAGTTTATGATTCATAAAGCTGGCTACCATCAGGTGAGAGTCAAAACCTGAAAGCTGAACTCTGTATTGTCCCCTCCATGTAAGTAAGTTTAGCATGCCAGCACTTCAGTGTGGCCTCTTTCAGGGCCTGTGTACAAACATCTTCGGGAATATATTTGGAAATTTGTTTTCCTCAAACAGCACTAGAGACTTTGTACCAATATTTTTCTAGCCCTGAATGAGATGATGTTCCTGTTCATAGTAGTAGCTCATTCCAGCAGTGAGCTGGAAGTTCAACAGATACTTGTTGAATTTTCAACTATATTATAGTATCAAAAGGGTTTACAGCCTGCTCACACTACTTATGCCATCATTGGAGTTCCTATAGAGATGATAGGTTTAGTCTTAGAAAATGGCAGTTGCATTCTGTTTAAGTTAATAGCCTTACAGAATCATCGTTTTACTTGTGAAGAATATAATTATCAAAAAAAATGAAGAAATTGTATATGCTCACCAATGAAACAGTGTACCTGGAATTATTCAAGTGTTTTACAGATACATAATGAATTGGCCTCTAAACATAAAGTGTTTAAGGAGTCTGGCATCATGACACAGTTTGTACATTTTACTTGACAAGGCCACCACCTGGAGTCCGTGCCCATCTGCACTCTTGCTGGATAGCTCTGAAGGGCAGGGCTTTCCATCACTCTTGTAGGCAGAATCTCTACATTCCTAGAACTAAAAGTTGCCCATAGAAGCAAGGAGATCCAGCCTCACCCTTAGAAAGGATTCTCTTCACGTTATTTTCTTCGTAGGGAGCAAAGACCCTTTTGTTTTTATTGCACTATTTTAAGTCTGTTTTAAGATACTAATAAATCTTACCATAGTGTGATACTTTTGATTGATTAATCCATGGTTAAGATACTGTTTTAAAACTGTTAATAATACCTATGGTAGTATTTACTGTAAGTCTGTTTAAAAACTTGCAGTTAATAATCACTTTTTCTCATCTTCATCCACTGGTATCACTGGAAGTCATTAAACAATGCACCACAGGTTCAGTACAATTTGTGACTGATGGTTGGACTTTTATGAACCGGCGTGGTAACAAGCCTTCTGTTTTCCCTTACAGGTTTATATATGCAGCAACAATATCCAAGCTCGACAACAGGTTATTGAACTTGCCCGTCAGTTGAATTTTATTCCTGTGGACTTGGGATCCTTATCATCAGCCAAGGAGATTGAAAATTTACCCCTGCGACTGTTTACTCTCTGGAGGGGACCAGTGGTAGTAGCCATAAGCTTGGCCACATTTTTCTTCCTTTATTCCTTTGTCCGAGATGTGATACATCCATATGCCAGAAACCAGCAGAGTGACTTTTACAAGATTCCTATTGAGATTGTGAACAAAACCTTGCCTATAGTGGCCATTACTCTGCTGTCCCTGGTGTACCTGGCGGGCCTCCTGGCGGCGGCGTATCAGCTTCATTATGGCACCAAGTACCGCAAATTTCCACCTTGGCTGGACACCTGGTTACAGTGCAGGAAACAGCTGGGCCTGTTGAGCTTTTTCTTTGCTGTGGTCCATGTGGCCTACAGCCTCTGCTTGCCGATGAGGAGGTCCGAAAGATACTTGTTTCTCAACATGGCTTATCAGCAGGTACTGAACACGCTTGTTATTCATCTGGCTCTCGTGGCCTGTCATAGTAGGAACTGTAAACTCTGAGTTAAAACGGTGTAAATTGATATATACTTCACAGCGGCATTTTTCCTGGGGTACACTGAGGGAGCGGAAGTACTGTTTCTGTTTTTTTTTTTTTTTTTAAGACAGGGTCCCTATGTATCAGCATATGCTGCTCTTCTGCATAGCTGTGCAGATATTGGAGAGGAATATGTTTTTTTTTTGGGGGGGGGGCTTGTTTTGTTTGAGACAGGGTCTCACTATGTAGCCCTCACAGGCCTGGACATTTCCACGTAAAACAGGTTGGCCTCGAACTTGAAGAGACCTGCTGCTTCTGCCCTCTTGAGTGCTAGGATTAAAGGCATGTGCCACCACACCCAGGGGACAGGAATTTAGCCAGAGCTTTTTCAACATAGGAGCCCAAGAGCTCTTTTGGGATGTTGGTAGGAGTGACTTTATTATTGTTATCATTTTAATTTAAGTCTGCTTTGTTCACTGAAACTGGACAGAGTTAAGATGGTGTTAAGACTGTGCTTTTTTTCCCGCCAGCAGATAGACACTTAAGTCCAATTTTCAGCTGAAGGAGTCCAACTCTTAACTTACGCTCCAATTATATTGTTTGTAGATAAACAGATAATACTAGAAGTATTCGGTATGCAGATAACCACAAATTCACAGTTAAGTCAGACTGGATTAATATGCAGTAGCAATACAAGGGAAGGATTTTTAGAAAGATATTGCAGAAGAGTGAAACAGGAGCTGGGAGGGTGTATTAGTGAGTCATTCAAGTGGGCAGATATTTCAGCTCCACAGAACCTTATCCTGAGGAAAGTTTGGTTTCCAGGAAAGAAAGGTTAAGAAGAAAGAAGAATCGACCCTGGGTGAGGACGAAGGTCGCTTAGAAGTCCAAGTTAAACTTGTAGAACATACCGCAAACATTCAGCCACAGTTACATGAACCTGTAAAAGCACCTCAGATCTGAGTCTGACTGCAAATGCTCCTTTTCTGTCACTTGAGAACTGGTCAGTTGGCGTTCCACAGTCTAAGACTCGGGGCCTCTGCAGTAGTGACTCACTGTGGACATGATGGCGTAGGCTTGTCCCCTCTTTACGGGATAGAAAAGGAGGGTGTATTAGTCCTTTTCGATTTAACATTCTCTCTTTTCTCTACATCTGGAATAATACTAAGAACAGGTTCTCCACGATGGCTCATTACACTGAATTAATACTCCTTAATTAATATACCTTAAACATGATCATAAATGGCCTGGCTCTTCTTAGGCCAAGAGTAAATGGTGTGTAGAATCAGGTAATGTTCTCTGAAGTAAAGGAAATTCACATTTTTTTTTTTGTTAGGTTCACGCAAATATTGAAAATGCTTGGAATGAGGAAGAGGTTTGGAGAATTGAAATGTACATCTCCTTTGGCATCATGAGCCTGGGCTTACTGTCCCTCCTGGCAGTCACTTCAATCCCTTCGGTGAGCAATGCTCTAAACTGGAGGGAATTCAGTTTTATTCAGGTATGTGGGGTTTTGTTTGGTAACACATCGGACAGCATAGAATTTCATTGTTAAGTTCGATGTTACATATGTTCCATCTGAAAAGCGTGCCTTTGAGGCCGTGGTCGCACATCCAGTTCAGGCAGCACACGCGGCTGGAGGCCGGATTCCAGCCACTCTGCTTGGTAAAGGAAAGGCTAGTGCGTGTTACGTAGAAGGCCATCATAGCAACGCCTGTGATGTTGTGGGATAAAAGGGGAGAAGTGGGCTGAGGTCAGATGTAATGTCGAAAGTCAATTCGCTTTGGCTTTTTAAAAAAGATTTACTTTTACAAGCGCTTTGCTCACGTGTTTATCTGTGCACCATGTATGTACATGTCTGGTGCTCACAGAGGGCAGAAGAAGGCGTCAGATCCGCTGGAACTGAAGTTTTGGACCAGTTGTGCACCACCATGTGGATGTTAAAAATCAGACCAGGTCCTCTGCAAGAGCAAGTGCTCTTAACCGCTGAGCCATCTTTCCAGTCCCCCAAAGTCAGATTATTATTATTATTATTATTATTATTTTTGTTTTTTTGTTTTTTTGAGACAGGGTTTCTCTGTGTAGCTTTGGAGCCTGTCCTGGAACTCACTCTGTAGCCCAGGCTGGCCTCGAACTCACAGAGATCCGCCTGGATCTGCCTCCTGAGTTCTGGGATTAAAGGCGTGCACCACCACCGCCCGGCAAAAGTCAGATTATTATTAGTCAGATGAGCTTACACGCACACACCAGTCACAAGCACTGTCCAACGAGGTCACTATGCTAATGGTTGTGACAACCATCTGCATTTGTGAATCTTGTTAATGTATTTTACTATGTCAGTCATAAACGAATGCACAAGAGTACCAGTAAAGAAATCAAAGAATACTTGTGTTCTTTAAAAAGTTAAATGGTCACCTCCATTAATATCTGTATAACATATTTACACACTTTAAATATATATATGAGATTTGGATTCTAGTTATATGGTCACAATCTATATTTTCTGATCCAAATGGTATACAGCACAATATATATAGTAGAATCCTTTGATAGTGTACTGGCTTATTTTATTCCTTGCTTAGTGAATTTTTGTTTTTTTTTCTAGAGGAGCAGGGAGGTGTTATGACAGGGTTTCTCTGTGTAGCCTTGGCTGTCCTGGAACTCACTCTGTAGACCAAGCTAGCCTGAAACTCACAGAGATCTACCTGCCTCTGTCTCCCCAGTGCTGGGATTAAAGGTGTACATCCTCATGCCTGGCTGCTGGAGGACATTTTTAAATAATATTTTTATATATTTGAAAGTGCCATACATGTATACAATGTCATTTTATTATATACACTCCCTGCTACTTCCCGCCGACTCATTCCTTTTTTAAAGTCATGCAGAAATTTTATTGAAACTAAGGACAACCCTTGTCTAAATTCCTTTTCTCCCTTTGAAGAAAGGGGAATGGGAATACTTTCCCAAATACTCGTTTATCACATCTGAAAGGAAATAGAAGGCTTTCTGATAGAAGGTTCTAGACAGACACCTGTCATCATAACGTTAGATGACTAATTGCAAACATCTAGAAGCCATTCTAGAGAGCCGACATTTTCCTAGTGAACTTAGACATTACATCACTATACTAATGTGCTGTTACTTTTATGTAATATAAACTAGTGGACAAAGTAATAACCTTAAATGTAGTAAATTAGAGAACTGAAAACAGTAACCTTTTAACCTATAAAATGACTGACTAAAATATTTTTAGTCATCTCACTCACTGTGGTCAGTAACCACATGTTTGAATTGTTTCTTATATTACATATTAATACTCTAAGTTTTATAGTATTTTCTTAATAAGTAGTGTCTATGTATGTTATATATATATATTTATGTATGCTCAAAAGATCACTCTTTGAGCTTGGTGGTGGCAGTGCATGCTTTTAATCCCAGCACTCGGAGGCAGAGACAGGCGGATCTCTGTGAGTTCGAGGCCAGCCTGGGCTACAGAGTGAGCTCCAGGAAAGGCGCAAAGCTACACAAAGAAACCCTGTCTCGAAAAACCAAAAAAAAAAAAAAATCACTCTTTGGTATTTAATGTTGTATATGTGTTTGTGCACATACCTATATATACCTATATATACACTGTTACATGGTTTTTATACACAACATGCAGCAATTTGGATAACCCTCACCACTATTTTGCTTATTTGTTGAGACAGAGTTTCACTATATAGCCTGGGCCGGCCTCAGACTCACAGGGTGGATCAGGCTGGCTTTGAATTTGCAGTCCTCTTCCCTTGTCCTCCCTAGTACTGGGATCACAGCCGTGTGCCGTGACAGTTGTACAACCTTTATAAAGCACATGGACACCGTGCATATCTACACCATTAGAGAAAAGCTAGAATCAGTCCTAAGGACATAAACAAAATATGAAAGTGCTATTAATTACAGTTGAATAAATTTGCGATCAGAATGATTAACACAAATGATTATGCATACCCATTTAATAAAACATTGCACAACATTAATGATATGCTTTCATTTTTAATGGCATGGAAATGCTCGTGTTCTACTAAATTAACTAATGAGACTATTCAGCTTATGCATTATGGCCTGATCTGTGCAAGATTGGAGCGCTGCCAGTAAGTGTATATGAAATTTAGGAAACTGTCTTAAATTGCCTGATTCAGATGATAGTCGGTCAGTGACTTAAGATTAAAACATGAGCAGTGTATCTGCATAGGCTGTTATGTGCACGAGTGATGTGTTTCCCTTTTCCCCTCTCTCAAGTCCACGCTCGGCTACGTGGCTCTGCTCATCAGCACTTTGCACGTGCTGATTTACGGATGGAAGCGCGCTTTTGCGGAAGAGTACTACCGCTTTTACACACCGCCAAACTTCGTCCTCGCGCTTGTCCTGCCCTCGATTGTCATCCTGGGTAAGACGCTCTTACTCCTGCCGTGCGTGGGCCGGAGGCTCAAGAGAATTAAAAAGGGCTGGGAAAAGAGCCAGTTTCCAGAGGAAGGCCTGGGGGGAACAGTCCCGCACCTGTCCCCAGAGAGGGTCACGGTGATGTGACGAAGAGAGGTGCTCACGGGTGCCATATACACGTCCTCTCATGCCATCGCCTCACGACGCCCTCTGAGCTCCCAGGAAGTGGACTGTCAGTTTGCTGTAGTGTGAAACCTGGCAGTGAGATTTCAGCTGAAATAGTGATAGGATTTTCTTCAAGTTCATTTTTATAAATGCCATATTTTGCCACATGAGATTTTGTAGCCCACGTGTATTGTTACAATCTAGGAATATTTTCTTTTGTGCAACTGTAACAGTATTGCTATTTTAACTATATTGCATAATCAGGCAGAAATATTTGTAGTTGATAATATAGAGCGTTTAGAACACTTGGCAAACCAGCAGTATTTGAAGCTTTTAATGTTACTCAGTGGATATACTTTTTCTTTGAGGCTAAAGATTTTAATTATTACCCAGTTTAAGAAACAGAAATGCATAATTATATATTATTGAGGAGGGACACAATGTATTAGCATCTAGGGTGCACAGGAGCAATCTTATACCTTCATAAAATGGGACTGGAAAAATAGCATTAATTATACAAAGCAGTGTGAGTATATGAGCACACACAGATTACAGATGAACCTGAAATCGTATTTAAAATGCACTGGAGATATGAAATGAATACTGCTAACGCACAGCTCATGAGAGCTTTATTTTCTGATGTTACAGAGCAGTTTCATTTTCATATTCATGTCAGTCAGGGAAAGGACTCCGTGACTTGGCCGCTCCGGCTGTTATTTTGAATACAGTACCAACCCCAGGAACTGCAGAACTGTCTGTAATTGCTGTGGAAGTGTCAGGTCTGCACATGGTCCCATGTCAGGTCGTATTTGTTACTCTGGCCAGCCACCACTCCTCCTGAGTGGGATTTTACTGATGTCCACTGAGGGAATGTGGCATGGCTCTCAACACTTGTCCCATTTAATATTTACAACAGATCCATGAAATAGTTATCTTCATTTTACATGTGAGGAAACTGAAGGATAGAAAAGCTGAATTTGCCTAAGGTCACACGGTGAATAGGTAGCAGGGTGAGCAGCCATGGCCAGAAGCCGTCGTTGTATGAAACATCAGGATATACCACCCTGCCCATCTCCAGGCACTACATTCATGACGTCAGTCTGGATGTTTTCTCTCTTGTATAGCCGTTGACAGTCTTTAGAGTACGTTGTGTGCATCAGAGGATGTATAGAAGTATCTTAATCATAATTTTATTGTTCCGGAACCCACAATAGCACAATACCTCCCTGTCAGTGAAGGACTGAGCAGGGAGAGGGTCAGAGCAGTACAGACGAACTGTCGAGATCCTGCAGCTCTTCAGAAATTCCCATCGGGTGGCCATGTCCTTTGCTCTTCCTGGGAAACCCTCCTGCCTTCTGCCTTCACTACCCCTCACTAGGAAGCAGTTTGTAAGCACGAAGGACAACAGGACGAGTGGCTAATTATAAATCTACTCCAGAGACATGTAATCATACAGATTGTTCATACAGTTTCTCAGTGCTGGTATTCCACGTGTAAATTGCATTTTGTTCAAACTTTGGGATATACTATGTTTTCTCCATTTTTTCCTTATTTATCATAGTACAAAGTTATACGTAAGATATAATTATATGTGTTCTTCAGAAAACTGTATCATTTTTAAAGTTACCTACTGACTCGAATCCAACCATCAAAAATAAAATGACTCTTATTTTTTGTGGAACCTGTCTTTCCCACCAGTGTCTTTTTCTATTCCTGCATTGTTAGTCTGGAAAATTACCCACTATTCTTCGATGATTTCTTGGTGAACTGTAATATAGAACACCCTATTCTCATTATATTGATCATAATCATGAATTCTTAGTAGGAATTCATTATAGTGATGGCTTTTAACAGTAATTACCTACGAGCTGGGTGTGGTGGCACATACTCTTAATCCCAGCACTCAGGAGGGAGACACAGGCGATCTCCAAGAGTTAGAGACCAGCCTGGTCTACAGAGTGAGTTCCAGGACATCCAGAGCTACATTGAGACTGTGTCTAAGTAAATACATACATACACACATACCAATTCTGTCATGAACTAGTGAAAATAGCAATGTGTTTTCAATACTTGCTTACTTCTTAAACTTCATTCTAATACAATTTAATGTGAAAATACAATGAAGTATTTCTAAAAGTTAGATGATTAAAGTACATTGTTATATATGTTAGGTAGCCCATAATATAAAGTTACTGCTATTATACATACATGTGATCCTTGGAAATATAAAATTATTTAAAAAATACAATTATATTTCAAATGACACTTTTTCTTTGGAATGCTACAAAAATGGAATAATTTTAGTTTTAGAGTAAATGTAATATAGTCATTACAATTCTAAATGTTGAAAGGCCCCTCTCACAATGCATATCTATTTACTGACTTTCAGTTGCTTAATTTACTACTTCTGTAATTTTTCTGTTTCATAGTTTTCTCTTTATCTTTAAAGGCATTTTTCTGACTTTACAAGTAGACGGAATTTTGTTGCTGCCAAATGTGAGAAGGTGGTGGGAGGAGCTTGCCCTTCAAAGAGCAGGACTAAGGAGATGTCTCAGTGGGCACAGGCACCTCTAGACAAGCCTGATGAGTTGAGGCCGTCCCTGGGATGATGTGTTCTCTCCTCCCTCTCTGTTTCTGTCTCTTTATTTCTCTCTCTCTCTCTCTCTCTCTCTCTCTCACACACACACACACACACACACACACACACACACACACACACACACAAAGTAAATGAAATATAATTACAATTTTTTTAGGGGTGAGGGAGGGTAGGGAAGGTTTTCAAAGAGGAGTGAAAATGTGTTTATTAATTTATGTTTTGAGAAGGATGAGTGAGAAAATGATAGGAATGTAGAAAACATAATCTGTCTTAATCCTTTGTAAAGACAGCCACATAATTTTTCCTATGAGGAAAAAACCCATATAACATGTATCATGCTACTTAGCTTTTGTGCAGAGTTCATGTCTCCTTTATTAGGAATATTTAAAACCATATTTAAATATAAATATATTCATATTAACATCTTTTTAAAGCTAAAATTTAGCTCAGATAACCTACATGAGATTTTTATTTAAATTTTAAAACATTATAAAGTATGAATAGATTATGATTACTTATCAGAGCTAATTATTTTGTATAATACAGAGAGTGACTGATGAGTTCATGCTAAACTACATGATTATTTTCTTAAACATTAGCATAACTTCAAATTGACTGAAAAATTTTACTTTCAAAATTAATTTGTTAATGATAAATATATGTTCCTACTTACAGTCAAATTATGAAAATTATTTTTTAAAGGGGATTCAAGAATATATTTAACCTGATCAACACAGTGACTTCCAGGACAGCCAGGGCTATGTAAAGAGACCCTGTCTCAAAACATATATTTTTTTCCAACTTTTTCTATTATTCATTTCTTACGTAATATGACAAAAGTCTTAATTTAAATTTTTATGCCATTAAGCTATTTAGTAATATATTCTATAGTGTTCCCTCTCAAAATGAGGTTTATTTATAAAATTTAAGTATTTCACATGGCATTTAAAATATAAGTACTATAAATGTAATTCGGAACTATACTGTAAACTAATTATACCTGTATCAGTCTATAAAATCCTGCTTTGAAATGTGCAAGCAGAATAAAATAGAAGTTGTTTTGTAAATTGATGACAAAGCAATGTTACAAGTAGTATAACGTACCTCAGTCCAGTGTTACGGCTCTGTGTGATGTCAGGAAAATCGACCTGCACTGTGCAGAACTCAGTAGGGCAAATTCTGGCATATGTTCAGGCTTTGTAATTACCTAAAATGAAGTGTAGCGATTTTAGGGGAAATTGTCTGTTCTTCTGAACTTCACAGGAGTGAACGGGTTCTTCAACACTTTTGAGTGTGACAAAATGATAAAGTGCTTAATTTTTAGGGGTTCTAGCCATATGATACTAAAACAGTGCTTCTGTTTAGCCTAATATGCGTACTAGAGACTGTTAGGTTGTTTTTTAAGTTTACAAATCACTAAATTTCCACTGTGCACAGATCCGTAATGAAGACAGACCAGGAGACTTCCCAGTAGCTTAGGGACGCTCCTGATAGCTAGATGAGCTGAGGTAACTCACAAAAGCAGGTGCTTTATGGAATTATTCTCACAGAGATTTCCTTCCAAGGTTTTCCACAGTTGCTCAGGTTTTCATCCTTCACAGTCTGCTCTCCTCACTCCTGAGCTGCTGAGGACTGCTGTTCACACCTCTTGGAGCGAGGTGTCCTTGTGACTGGTCTTGTGACTGACTGAGAGGTGTCCCTGTGATGAGTGCTGGCCTCTGAGGACTACTCTAAGGAAAGTGGCATGTGTTCTTTATGGGCCCGTCTGTCGGGCTAATGAGGTTGTGGATAAACATCTGTCCCCAGAGGGTCAAGGCAACACTCAGAGGCAGAATCGAGGCTACTAGAAAACAGACAAGTCCCCGCTTCTTCCTGTGTTTAAACAATTACAACTGAATTTCTGTGTTCTGTGAAATCTAAATTGTATCCTTTCCGGTTCTTTGTGACAATATCCATTTAGCATTCTTGAATAGGTTAGACTGTAGTAATTCTTACTTTTAAAAGATTTTAAAGGATAATACACAATTTACATTAAAATTAATATTCTATTATTAATTAATTATACTTGTTTTTTGCCTTTATCATTAACTATTTTGTATTGGCGTGTATGATTTTCTTTGTACAAAATGTCCTTGTGTGTATTCATTTTTGCTAAAGGCTTTGTCCTGTAAAATATTGTTAACAAATTGTACACCATGATTTTATGTCATTCTCCTAGATCTGCCTTATAAACATTTCAATAAAAAGTATTATTTAATGTTTTAATTTTGCTTTTTTAATCTTACTAATTTGAATATTTGATGGAATTTATCTAATTTTTGAGTCCTTTTTTTTTAACTTTTTACTTATTCTTTGTGTCTTTCACATCATGTCCAAGCCTACCCATCTCCCTCCCCTGCCAAAATAAAACAAATAAAATTTAAGAGAAAAAAAAGGAAGAAGGGGAAAATCCTGTCATGGAAGCCGCAGTGTGACACAGTGAGTCACACAATAAACCCCTTTATCCATACATTTTTACATGCAGTCGTTTATCACAAAGAATCATTGGTCCGGTTCGAGGCCCCTGGCTCAGCTGCACCATCGGCGCTGGGCCCTCACTGGGACACTTCCTGGACATCCTGTTGCTGCTCTGTATTGTGGAGATCCTGCAGCCCTGGGTCCACAGGGCTGACACCCCACCCCCACCCCCGTGTCACAGCAGATCACAGATGGGGTGGGCCAACATATAACCCAGGTTCTAAGCCGGGGTAGTTGCAGGGTTGGTCAGTCCTCCAGCTCTCCCCTGTCTTCGCCACCAGGGTGAGCTCTCCATCACTGCCCTGACTAGTTCACCCCTTGTAGTGATGAGCAAGGGGCAGGTCCAGTTCTCCAGCTTTCAGGTTTCATGTCCTCAGGGTTGGTTCTCCCACACCTACACCTTCAGGGCCAGCTCTACTGTGCTGCTCAGGTAAGGTGCGGGGGCCACTCTCCCAAGTGCTGCAGCTGATGAGGGACAGGGATAGTTCTCCCACCTGCATTGATGGGTTGCGGGTGGGGATCTCTCCACCCATGCATGCTGCCATATGGCAGATGAGGGGAGGGGCTAGGTCTCCCATGCTCATGTGCTGAGGCTTGGCTCACCTGTGCCTCGTCAACAGGGTCAGCTCCACTATGCCGCCCAGATGAGATGCAAGGCCCGCTTTCCCAAGTGTTTTAGCTGGTAAAGGAGTCAGTTCCCTGGCCAACTGGAGGCGGGAGCGGGGAGGCAGGGAGGACATCTCTCCTTCGCTCCTACCACCACAAAGCACATGAGGGAGGCAGGACCAGCTACTGTCTTTGTTTTTAAAAAGATAGCCAGAAAGCAATCCAACTGATAGTTTTGCTGGGGTCAGGGACTGTTTTTACACAAGTCATTTTAAAAAAACCTCTGTTTAATGAAGATTATTTCATTTCATTGAGCATTTTTAGATCAGGATACCTACAATATTTAAGCTATCCTGCAAGCCAGGAATATAGTGTTAGCTGTTGCTAAGTGTCCAGTGTCTAATACAGTATGTTCCATAGCAGATAAAGAGGCATGACTCATTTTTTAGAAAATTATGCTATTCATCTCTTTGACTATTTCTTCCTGCCCGGACCTCACGTCCCTCCCTATCACTGCCTCCCCTTCCTGGCTTGCCTGCTGGCCAGTGGCCCGGAGCTGCCCTGTCTCCCAGGAAGGAGCTGCTAGGGTGCTACCAGCCACTGCTTCATGATGAGTCCTATCCATGCAGCAGGTCCGGAGAAACTGACATCTGTGCATCTGCATGAAGATGCTTGAGTGTGTATCCTGACAGGGTCACCAGAATAAAATTCTCAGTTAAATTTGAATTGCAGACAAACAATAGATAACCATTTACTATTAAAATTGAAGTGTGGTATAAGTTTTACATGGCCTTTTTTTTTCCCCCTAATGTGTCAACCCAAATGAAGGGTAAAATTTGACCAAGTAGATACAACATGAAATTGAGCTAGTAGATATATTATCCATTCATTTCCTCCAGATAGAATGTTCCAAAGTACAATTCAGCAGACCTTCGTGGAAATAACCTATAAAACCAAGCAATTAACTATACATGTTCAAAAGCCATGACAAGTTTAGTAACATCTATTTTTCCCTTTCTCTCTCCAGGAATAACAGTCCCAAATAAAGTGATGATGACTGCTGTGTGTTTATGGAAGGCTGAGGAAATAGAGTAACACAAGTGGAATTATTGAATGATGAAATAGGAAATAAATGGGTTTTGCAGTTTTACGCAAAAGACCCTGTAAACTCAAAATCCAGATGTGTTGAGAGATCCGATAACAGATTCATACCGATCAAATGTATAGAGTAGATATTAAATTAGCATAGAAATTTACTGACACTCTGAAAAATATCAGTTCTCCAGGTGATAATGCCAACATGGCTTTAACTACATGTAGTGTATTCTTCAGTCTGTTCATAAGAATTCAGATTTTAACTTAAAAGATGATGGGATTTATTATGGTCTGAATTGTGTCATCCAAAATTTGTATGTTGAAGTCCTAACCCCTGCTGGTTCAGAGTATGACTGTGTTTGGAGATTGGCCTTTAAAGAGATAATTGGTGTGAGATCAAATGGGTGAGTCTTAATCCAGTATGACTGGCATCCTTTTGAGATTAGAACACAGGCCTGGACAGAGGGAAAACCATATGAAGAAAAGGGAAGAAAAGAGCAAGCCAAGAAGAAAAGTCTACACAAAACGTTGATCTTAATCTTCCAGTCTCCAGAACTGTAAGAAAATCTCTGTTTTATAGCCACCTGACCCATGGCATTTGTTACTGCAGACTTCACGAACAAATACAAGGACCATGAAATCAAAACAAGTGAAATTATTCATACAGCTGGAGTAACTAATGTATAAACATGTCTGGTGAATCCTACTTTACAGTAAAGACCTGTATCGTGTAATCACAATACATAGTCGATACTTGTAAATGCTCAGGAATTTTTTTCATTTTTCATAGTATCAAAAAACTAAAGAGTTGATCACTTACATCAGTTGTCCAGTGCACATGAACGGTTTTCAGCCTCTCCTTGCAGTCTGGATTACTTTTGATACAGTTTTTACTTGAGTAATTGACATTAGGGGCGGCCATTCCCCTGGTCCTTCCTGTTCCATTTCTTAGGCCTAAATCTGCATGAGTGGTCTGTCGAAGAGAGATGACTACTTTTTAGGCTTGCAACCATAAGCCGATCTGAAAGACTATTTAAAACCCAGAAGTAAATTAAATTCCAACTTGATACATATTTCTTCTGTTATAAATTTCCCCCAAGCTAACCCATTACATTAATAATATTTTGTATGCTATGAAATTTCTTTATTTAAAACAAACTACTCTATAACTGTCTCTATAAGTAATAATGTTTGAACATTTAGAGCATACAGCATCAGGTTAGAGAGAATTAAATAATGTTTGTTTGAACACTGAGCGCATACAGCATTAGTTTAGAGAGAATTAAATAATGTTTGTGTGAACATTTGGAGCATACAGCATCAGTTTTGAGAGAATTAAATTCATATGTATTTTAAACTACTTACAAAATATTCTTAATTCATGATGAATAATTGCACTTTTGCTAACTTGCTAATTAGGCAGGGTGCAAACAAAATCAGAAGAACTACATTAATATGATATTTTGTTTATTTAAGTATATACTTTCTTCACTACTTGTGAATGTACAAATTGTATGTAGATTGACATATTGAAACTCATCTTACATCTACAAGTGCTCCTAAGAAAATAATTCCTATCTTCATGGTGTCAAATTCTGGAGGATTGCCAACATACTGAAACATGTGTATTCTCTAGGTAGATCTTATTTCTCACATTTCTCTACTATTTACCTTTTGTTGAAGTAATTGGACATCTCAATAGTCCTTTCATCCATCTGTGTCTGCATTATTATAAGAAAGGATTAATGAATAATAATTAAAATTAAACCCACACACTTAAACAGTTGAAGTTCTTAAAAACTTAAATCTTGGTGCACTTCTAGGGATAAAATAAAACAAATATTGTCACTTAGACAATGGGCAAATAGAATAGTCCAAGCCAGTCCCCGGCCCCGCCTTTTCAAGATGTCTAGGATTGGTAAAACTACCCCAAAACAAAAATGATGAACACATACCATGAGCATCTCAGTTTTTTCGTGTACATTTGTTAAAATGGGAATTCTGATTCAGTATTTGCACCAGGAGGTCCAAAATTCTGCATTCCTGGCACGCCTCTATGAATCGCCTACTCAGGAAGCCCAAGGTACTCACTTTGAATAGTAAGGATTTATAGAATATTTACTTTGAATAATTGACAAGATGCTTTAATTTTACCTTAAATCAAAATCTAAAAGTAATGTGTAATCCTTGAAATTTTAAAGAACATTTATTGAGTAACTAGTATGTTCTTGACAAGGAGGACCAAAAGTGTGGTCTTTAGAGCAGAGGTATCAGCATCACCTGTGAACAAGCTATAAACACAAGCCTGAGCCACATGAGGTGTTCACACCGTGCCTACATCGCCAGCTGAGGACACATAGCCACATCCTTTCTCAGCATTCCACAGACATGAGTGGTTGGGTACAAATCTCAGTAAGATAATTGTCCTTGATTTTAAGAGTCTCAGTATCATAACATGGTTGGGCTGCTTTGTCAGTAAATACCACTGACTATGCAGTGAGTACCAAAAAAAATAAAAAATAAAAAATAAAAGCATACCACACAATGTGGCACCTAACACAAGAGAAGAAATAAAATCATGTAATCATGTAAGCCCATGGGAGTTTCATAGGGAGTTAGCCATCTGAAGATGGTGGCGTGTGTAGTTAATACTCTACCCAGGTGATAGAGGATGAAGTATAGAACTTCCATCCCTGTTGCTTCTCAACCTGCCAATGAATAAAATATATGCCACCGTAGGAAAAAAATATTACAAAGTTGGACTGTTGATTTGCCAGGTGGGAGAACTCATCTGGCAAAGAATTTAATGTTTTTCTCTGGTTGCAAAATTTGAACTTCCCACCCCAGGCCATACTAGGCATCCAACATCAGGGGTTCCAGCATTCCAGACAACCACTCTACTGCTTGAAAGCTTCCCGACACTGTACGATGCCTCATTTGTCTGTCTAACTGTCAAGTTAGGCCACTAAAGTACAAGTGAGGCAAACCTGGGAATTTAGACTAAACTGACCGGTCCTGTCACTGGAGAGGTAAGTGGTCAGCTTTCAACACCGGTGCCAATCACATCCCTCCGAATGCATCCCACCTCCAGCTTTTACTCCTCCGCCCCACACAGGCCCGTATCAAGCAAGGGTGGTCTCCACAAGACTGAAACTCTAGGTGCATACCGCGATCTCAGTCAGTGGTCTCCTTTGTCTCCCAGTCGCACACCCGCAGACCATCCTTGGGCAAAGTTTGGCTCTCCCAGCTTCCGTAGGCCCCGCCCCTAGCAACGCTCGGGCTTGTGTTAACAACTGGAGCGCGCCTGGCGTGTGGACCGTAGTAGCAGCAGCGGGATGTCCGCTGCGTGGCGGAGGCGGGGGCCACGGCCCGACCTTCGGGGTCTTTCGTCTCCCTAGCTCGGGCCGCGCTGCGTGTTCTCCGGCAGGGCTCGTGGCACACCTAGGACCGCAGGCTCCCACCCCCAGCCATGTCCACAGTGGAGGCTTCGGCCACGGCGGACGCCGCCGAGGCGGCCGTCAGGACCAAGACCTACAGTCCCCGCACGATCCCGGTGTTTGGGGTAGTGACCCAACATGAGGATGGTCAGGTACCGCCGGGCTGCAGCAGGAGCGGGGAAGGGCGTGAGGCTCCGGGGCAACCGGGTGGAATCCAGGACCAGAGTGAGCCTGCGGGGACGGAGATGCGCGGAGCTGGTCCCTGGGGGGCGTGCGGCTGGCGATGGGGGGCTGGATGTCGTCAGCCAGCCTGTCTGGGGACTCTGGCTGCGTGGTCCTCCTGGAGAGACTAACTCCTCTTTGAAGTATGGCCACGAAAGGAAGGAATCGTTCTTAGTGACATTTGATTTGATAACCAGATCACTGTTTGTGATGGGATTTTGTCTGTAGATCCGTTATAAAGTGGCATTCCTCGGGTTTAAATTTGTATTCACTGTATGCAGATGCTGTTGGAGAGTTGGAGACAGAATTGATTTTCTTTATTGTGTTTATAGTTGGTTTCGGGGTTGCTTTTGTGATAAATGCAAAGCTAAGTTTTTAAAGTTGGGTTGAGGAACCTCTCGCCTTGCCCTACACTAATGGTGTTGGGGGGCCTCTATGGGAATTCCTGTTGGGGGTTCACAAGTCTCAAGCTACGTCAGGAACTCTGTCTCCTGCGTTCACATCCTGGAGCCTTGGAGAGTTACTTGGGAGCAGCCAGTTGACTCAGGACTTCTGTGGGAATTGGGTTGAGGTCTCTGAGGACCATCATGCGTTTACGCAACAGCCCGCAGAGCAGAGCACTTTTACATAAAGCGAAGATGCCAGGGGAATTTACCTAATCAGTTTTGTGGAGGTATTCCTGTACAAGAGCAGAGAAGTGTAAGCGACCACAGCTCTCTCCACTCCCAGGGCTACAAGGAAGCTCAACATTGCCACTATATTCCTAGGCACTGGCACTAAGAAGTAGGTGAGTTTGGCTCTCAGTGGTTTCTTTGGGGCAAAGATTTCATGAGACAGACAAACAGGGGTTTACAAAGAGAAATACTTCAGTAGATCACTAAAAAAAAAAAAAAAAA
>CABHPQ010151672.1:3383-20006 GCA_902168405.1 Peromyscus aztecus
ACATTGCCTGCCTTGGGCGCCCAGTTACCAGGTTGCCGAAGATTCCTCATCTGCTCTCTTGCTTCCTGCTCCTCCACAGCAGCCCCCCCCCCCCAACTCCCATTTTCTGGCCACATTGTTCATTGGTTTCTCTTTGACCCCACACTGCAAACCTGGCTAGCTCTGACAAGGCTTTGAAGTCAAGTGCCTGCATCTCCCAGTCAGGCTGGGCTGGGCCCAGCTGGATGTGAGCTGTGCACAGGGCAGAGGTTGGGGCCCACATGGCTGGAGGCAGGGGCAGGAAGGCCCCCCCCCCTTGCCAGCTGTGGTGGGCAGGGCAAGGCAGGCACCAGCAGCACAGAGCCAACACCTCCAAAGGAGGAATCAGACAGAGAAGTGTGCACCCCAGCCAGGCCTCAGGGCTCACCCAGGGCATACCTAAGAACCTCCAAGGGAGGCCTAGGTACAGCAGGTGTGCTGTCTACCGTTTGAGTGTGCACACGGGCTTTCCCACTTGAGCAGGGCCTGTGTGACCACACTACACTGGGCCCTGCCTGAGAGCATCCAGGCCAGTGGGGCCTGTAGTATCCAAAACTTGCATTTCTAATCCACCCTAAGGGATTTTGATGCTGCCTGGTTTCAGGACCAGGCTTCAGAACTACTACCTTGAGCCCAGGCCTCCCCATCCTCCATGGAAAAGTCAGGCTGAATATGCAAAGGACGCTGGGCTGGCTGAAATCCACTGCATCAGCATTCACTGTCAGTCACACTGGGACTGAGATTTTATTGTGCCCCAGCCTTTTTGCCTTGACTTTTATTGGATCCTTACAGGGCTTTGTCAGTAGGATTATCACACCTATTGTAGAGAGGGAAAAGCTGAGACTCACAGAATAAGAACCTCCTCACTCACTGGCCAGCAACAAAATCGAGATGATTTATTTGTTTGTTTGCAGGTACTGGGAATTGAACCTAGGGCCTTGTCTGTGCCAGGCACACACTCTATGCTCTGTCACCAAGCTTATCCCCAGCCTATTTTATGTGTTTTAAATTTTGAGTCAGGCTGGGCATTGAACTCAGTAGGTAGCCCAGGTAGACTTAGAACCTGTCATCCTCCTGCCTCAGTCTCCCGAGTAGTGGGAATTACAGGCCTGTGCCACCTGGCCTGAGCCAAAATCAGGAGTTAAGGCCAGACAACCTGACCCAGGTGTCTGTGTGTGGGCGTCAGTACTCTGGGATCTCAGGGTAGATGGGCAAATTGTGTTGGGGTCGGGTCGGGGAAAGGCAGGGTGTTGGGACTGTGCCTGCTGAGGCCGGCTTGGAGCAGGGGTAGCTAAGGTGAAGGAAGGTCAGAAAAGGCACAGCACACGTGACAATGCGACCAGAGCTGCATTGTAGCCTACTGTCTATGTAGCTTGGTGTTTCCGGTCTAGGCCAGCCCCCTGCATCCCTGCCTGAGTGTGCCCCAGAGAGGGGAGCTGTTCTCTAGGGGGTGGGACTGAGTCTGTATGGGTCAGAAGAGCTCCAGCTGATAATATCAGAGCATTCAGTGTTGGCTAGCTCCTTCCATTTTTTTTCTTCTTTTAAAGCTATTTTGGAACCTCCTTAGCCTATATTTTATTTGGTAACTGAAAGAACTCCCTTTCCCCCGTTCAGTCCATTTGGCTGTATAATTCCTAGAGTGAGTGTATCTCAATGATGTGTATGTGAGCATCTGGGTATGCATTAGGATCTGTGGATACATGTGGGTAACTGCCTTGGCAAATGTGTGTGGCACACAGCATGTGTGTCCAAGTGTGTGCTTCGGTGTGCAAAGATGTGCAAATGCACACGTTGGGGTCTGAGTGCATCCTGCCTCGCTCACTCGGCTTCCCAGATGGGCACTGACCTCTGACTGGGAACAGATGTGCCTTGCAGGGCAGGCAGAGATCACGGCTGTGTGATAACCAGAAGGCAGCATCCAGTTCTGGGGCTCCGAGGGGAGCCTGGGGCACCTTCCCCCAGCAGAAGAGCACCTGCCCCTTGGCTGCCCTGGCCAGGAGGCTGCCTCTCCCAGCTCACACTTAGCTGTGCTGCCAGGTTTGGGGGAGACAAGCTGCCAAGCTGTTTACCAAGCTCTGTAAAACAGACTGCCAGAGGCTGCCGGCCAGGCCGGTTGTGATACAGCACTTTACAGGCCTGACTTGGTGCTGACCTCACCCCTTGACCATCTCTTCTCCTTCTATGCCCTTACCATCCCATCCTCAGACTAGAGCTGCTGAGAAAAGAGGCCTTCCCCTCCCCATTCTCTATAAACATTTGCACTAGTGTGGGAGGATGGCAAGAGTGTGGGAGGGTGGGGAGGGTGTGGGGGCTGGTCTTTCAAGAGCCCAGATTTGTCCCCTCTGTAGCGGTAGCCAAAGCAAGACCCCCGCAAGGGGGACAGAAATATCAGAAGGTGCTGTCCCACCTTCTGTGTCAGAAGCTTCGCAGCCCTTGGCACACAGTAAGCACCTGAAAGTATTCATCTTTAAACAAAGATTTAATTTTTTATTGTGTGTATATGTGTGTGTTCTATGTGTCGGTTTCTGCATGTAAGTGTGGAGCCCTGGGAAGCTCAAGGATGGTGTCACGTCCCATGGGACTGGAGTTACAGATGTTGTGAGCCACTGAACGTGGGTGCTGGGATCCGAACTAGGGTCCTGTGCAAGAGCAATAAATGATCTTAACCACAGAGCCATCTCTGCAGCACCTTAAAAGTGTGTATGGACTCTTTAAATAAGAATGTCTGAATGAAGGAGGAAGAGCTAGAGGCTCAGGAGTAGGGGCTGGTGGAGGGGGGAAAAAGATACAAGAAAAATGGTCCAGGAAAGAGAACCGGGAGTGCAGCATGGAGCAGCCAGCAGCTGGGAGGGAGGGAGGGAGGGAGGGACAAATGGACGGACAGACAGACGGACAGAGAACATGGAGTGGGGAGGAGGGACCTGGGCACTGGGAGCTTTTCCCCAAGTTCCCCAGATTCAAAAGCCTTGCTCCCCCTACTCCCAACACCATCTTATAGATGCCAGGCCTTCCAAGGTCAGCCAGTGCCAAAAGCCTTACCTTTGCCTTCTCTGGACAGTCAGGGGCTTGAGATGACCAGTAGGAACATCAGGCTTCAAGGCAGTCCTGGAGATCTGGGTGCTTGGGGCAGAGTACTCAAGGGAGAGCACCAGTTTGCCCCTTCTCCCGCCCACATCCCCACCCCCTCATGGCTTTAGAGAGATGCGGCAACGGGCCTCAAGGGGTGAGGTAGAGGTGTGCAGGGGCAGAACCAGAAGGCCATCACCATGTCATCCCATCATTGTTACCACATGGCTCTACCGTGGGAGTTCAGCCTGTCCAGGATGCAGCTAAAGAAACGGAGACTTGGAGAGGCTAAGAGGCTTTCAATAAGGGGTAGGATGGGAGGGGAGGGACAGATAGGGAAGGGCCCAGGTATGGGCAGGAGGCTCTGAGAGGAGGCAGAACTTGATCAGCTGAGATTCTGGCCACGGTGGCTTTCACTATCCCTAAGAGCTGGCTGCAGAAAATGCATCTCACATTCCCTGAGTGAGGAGAGATGCCTGGCTCTGTTGCCACGCCTGCCAGCCTGTATTAGGAAGGCCCTGGGCCTCCTGCATGCAGCAGGGGAAATTAGAGCCAATCAAGTTGATTTCAAGGCCACTGCTCCTTCCCAACAGTCTGTGACCATGCCTGTTAACCAGCCAGCAGCTCTCATGGCCTGATACCACAAGCAAATGGCCCTTAATGGGGACCAGACCTCCTCCCTGCCCTCCCACCTGCCTGCCTCTGGGTCTTTGTGCCTGAATGCTGAGCACATTGACCCCGGAGCCCTTGTCCAGCCCAGGTGCCAAGACCTATAGGGTCTGAGTCAAGAGTCAGAGTGGTGGGTGGGGCTGGTAAGAGCCTGGCAGGCAGCCCCTATTCTGCAGGAAATGGTGCTATTTTAGTTCTGAGGTGGTCTAGTCAGGCCTCAGCTCATCCAAGGTAATTACTCTTAGGGTATTTGACTCCTTTCACTGTCCACTAGAGCGTCCATGAATTCTCTACCCATCCTTTGCAAAGGGACCCCAGGGAATCTGTGCCAGAACTATAGGAGAACCTATAGTGTCCTGCTCTTGACTATGGTTGACACAATGCTGGGGTAGCAATGATGCTGCCCTGCGGTGCAGAGCCCCTGTTGGTCTCTCAGAACACGATGTCTTCAATTCCTGGTACCTGCCACCACCTTTTCTCCAGCCCAGCCCCACCTGGTGATCTGTGTCTAGACCAGAAGTTCTCGACATGTGGATCATCTGTCTCCAAAAATATTTACATTATAATTCAGTACATTTGCTACATTACAGTAGCAAAATACAGTTATGAAGTAGCAACCACAGTAATTATATGGTTGGGGGTCAGCACAGCGTGAGGAACTGTATTAAGGGGTTGTGGCATTAGGAAGGTTGAGAACCACTGGTCTAGACCCTGTACCTGTCCACCTGCTCCCACCAGGACGGTCTCAAAGCACACCGGGATACTTTCCATTTTGCCATCCTGTGGCCCCCACAACCTCGAGGGTGAGGGGTAAACTCTTGTTTGTGCTGGCCCCGCTGGGACACTTCCCAGCCTTCCTTTCTTCCGTGAGCCAGACTAAGGATGAAACTGATGAGACACCCACACCCGTGGGTTCAGAAGTCAAAAAGACATCAGAAAACTCAGCAATTAAAATAGGTACTTTACAGGAGCATCTTAAAAATATCAAAATTAAAGAAAAAAGCGGGGGAGAGGGGGGGCTAAGGCTATAGTTCAGTGGTAGAGAGCATGCCGAGTCGTGTGACCCTCTGGAGTCCATGGCCAGTGCTGGGGGAGGGAATCGATGAGGAGGGAATGATCAAAATTGTAATGAAGGTGTGGACTGACAAGGAGTCGAGAGAGGTGAGTATCTGAGAACGTGGCAGGGTCTCACCTCAGGCACCTCACCCTGGTGCTGCCTCTGTCTTTCTCTCTACCTGTAAAGATGCCCAAGTCACTGCTTAGCATCCCCAAGGACCCTTTACACACGCCATCTTCTTCCCGAACTGTCTCCCTATTCTCTTCACGCTTCTGTTCTCCATGCCCAGCCTTCAGAGTTCTTTTTCATAGTAGCTATGGTGGCTCCTTCTCGCCTCCGCAGTCTAGGTTGAGGCTTCTGGGTCCCTCCCATCACCCACCTGGCCTGTGCCTGCCAGGTACTGTGGGCCTCTGGAGCAGTTTCTGGCTTAGCCATTCCTGTGTGGTGGGACATGAAAAGATTGTCCTCCATCATCTCTGATAAACAGAATGAATGTGTAGACCAATAGAAGAACTTCACAGCCAAGGGTCACATCCCATCTCAACTAATACTTTAATCCGGATGAACAAAGCTGTGCTGCTCCTCGGGTCCACAAGGCTGCAGAATAAATGCAGCAATATTTTGGTCCAACAAAGAGACTGTAACAGCCTAAAGTCTTGGCAATAGAATTTGGTCTATACTTTTAAAACCCACTTTTATTTTTCATGATTAAAGCCCTGCCACTTACCCTGAAAGATAACATAGGCAAGGGAAGGCAATGTGGACCAGTCTTCTCCAAATAAGGCAAAATCTAACTTTCCTTTATTTTTAGCAGTGAGCTTCCAGCTTCAAGAAGGCACAAGTCCATGGACCAGCCTTACACAAACCCACTAACTCCCAGAAGCATGTTAACAACTCATGAAGACACACATGTCCCTGAAGAGTCAGGATGTCCCTTAGGGAAGGGCCCCAGACAACCTGAAGCTTGGGTGGCTGTCTCCATGGCAGCTCTCCAACCATTGTTGGACTAGCCACTGAGACAAGCCATCTCTCCTCACTCTCAGGGAGAAACTCAGGTTTGTCCTTTTCTGATGTTAGGCAACCTGACATGAAAGCATCTTTGAAAAAAAAATCACATTCCCTCTGGACAGGCCACAAACATTAAAAAGTGATGTTCAGCTGGCTTCACGGAGACCCTGTGATAGCTGAGTCCCCTGCAGAGGTTCTGGATGGAGTGACACTTAAAACAGTCCCCTTTACATCCGTGACTTGGTTGTCTTCGTCCCTACAAACTGTGGCGTGACTCACTTTAACCCTCCACAGCTGCCAGGAAACAAGATTAGAAATCAAACACTGGCCTCTCCTCTGGGCATCCTGGTGCTGCATCTGTAAAATGGGATAACATCAGGATGAGCTAATCCATGTGAGAGGCAGCCAGCCTTGCCCTCTCTGTTTCCAATATGACTTTTATGGCTTCCAACATGGTGCCTCCTTCCAAGCTTTGTCTGCAGCAGGCTCGTTTTTCTCAGATTCCTCCGGGTTTGGCTAAGAGCAATCTGTTTTTCCTACATTTGTCAAGTTGCTTGAAATCCCCAGTGCCCATTCATGTTCCTTCCAAGGGTTAGTGGAACACCCTTGCTATCTTTCATCACGCCCCCTCCGCCCACGGGGTAAAAGTTACATTTGAGTAGAAGGCTGGCGATCGATGCCCGTAAAATGGAGACTTTGGCGAGACTCGCCTGGGTCAGAGTGGGAACGAGGCCCAAAAGCAGTCCTGAGCATCTTTAACGATGTGTAGAAAGAGAGGGGCCTCTGCCCGCCTGGGCAGATGGACACAGCTGTTAACAGAGAAGCCCCTGATACTGCAACCAGCGTGGAGAAATGATCCCCCCGATGCTTCCTAGCGGAGTTAAGAAATTTTTTGTTGATCGTGCCTTTGAACTAAGGTCATTTAAGTATACAACAGATGTTCCTCTGAGGGAAACAGACTTATAAAGTCAGGAACACAGAAGGGACCTAATGGTTCACTGGGGGTGGCGCATTAAGTTCATAGCAGTTCAGCCCCTCTCAATGTTAAACAAAACAATGACGCAATTTTATGCACAATAAAGACCTGTCAAAACAGTCATCCTGGGCAGTGGAGGTCCTTTCAGTCATTCTTTCTCTAAAGATAAACGGAGGGCATGGTGATGGACGTGCTGGCTGCTGTGGTGAAGCAGTCGTTTGTGTGGTATTCCCAGCCACTCAAGGCTGAATTAGCCAGGACGGTGGAAGGATGTGGGAGAGGGTGGGACAGGCAGAATACAAAGACAGAAGAGCCCCACTCTCCGTGGCTTCCTTCCTGGCTGGGCTAGCCTGTCAATGGGCTGAACTGGTGGTCACCTGAGAGGTAAGGTTAGCAGGAGACATTGCTTCACAAGCCCCTTCCCGCCCACGCTGTCACACATCAGATTCTGATAGGAGAGCCTTATCATTGAGACCATTTACCAAGTAGCTACTAAGTGTCAGGCTTACCACTGGGGATCAGCAATGTCCTCTTTAGACTCATCTCTACACTGCTGGAGCAAGGCTCAAGACAGGTGCATTTGAATTCAGGGAGATCAGGGAATCCTCACCCTGGCCTTCATCGGCCATGTGACCTCAGACAAGTCATGTCACCACTCTGAGACTTGCTTTCCCCATGTCACGGGTCATGAATGGGGCTTGAGGGAGATAAAGAAGGGATAAAAATCTTCAGCATGGTTCTTAGCACAATGGATATATTTCTCTTCCCTCCTCAGAGGAAGAATAGCGCACCACCCTGGCCTTCAGAGAGCTTCCTGTTCAGATGGGCAGGCAAGCTCCATGCACACAGGTGATATAAAGGGGAGTGGAAAGTGGCCAGTTGGGGTGATCAAGGGTGGGGGTTGGGAAGTATAAGTCTTTAAGTGGAGCTGGCAGACCCCGGAAAGGGGAAAACAGACATTCAGTTCAGGCAGAACTGGTGTAAAGTTTCTCTAGCACATCTGAGATCACCAGCAAGAGAGCCAGTCTGGTTAAGCATGGGGTTCAGCGGGTTAAGGTAAGAACTAAGACCCTTGGACACCAGGGTTAGCTTTCCCTGAAGATGGCAATAACTAATGCAGCTCTTTGAAACAATGAACAAAACTCAATAGTGTTTTAAGATTTGTCCAGTCAATGAATGGGGTAAAGCTGGCACACCCCCCATTCCTATGCTCATGGCAGACATTACTAGTCAATCTCTTCCTGGAGGCAAGTGGAGAGTTTAGGAACTGTTACAACAGTGTTTGCATGGAACGAAGAAGGTAAACTGTGGTTATTTAAGAGTGAGCATTGCTCCAGTTTTTAACTCTAAGACCAATAAGGAGGAAAGGCTCATTGTTAATATTCTGTGATCTTCCATCCGCAGAGTTTGGGGTGCCAGAACTCTCTCTGCTTTGTAGCTGGTGTGTTCACCATTTGGAGCAGTCTCTGGTGCCCCCTGTTGGATGCCAAGTCTAAATTTGACTGCTGCAATCTGAGCCTGGCTTGCAAGGAGAGAGCCTGCGGCCTGCTGGGCCTGGCCACGTGGCCTCTGTGTCTGAGGTTCAGCAGAAAGTGGGGAGCTGTGGTTTGCCATCTGCCCACTCGCTGGCAGCCATGTACAGCTGAGATGTCTGACTGTTTGGGCAGGATCTTGGCAAGCTTGGCCTGACTCTGGAAGTGGGGGTTGGAATTTTCCTGAAATGACAGAACCATTTAAATCTTTCAGGGCTTTCTAAAGTCACTGAGGTGCCAGAAATGGAAGGCAAGTCTGCCTCTCACTGGTGAAATTTCCGGTTTATTTGTACATCGAGCCAGTTGTCACTCGGAGGTAGCAGCTCCCTATGCCCAACCCTTTCCTGCAGGAGTAGGCAGTCACCACCCTTCAGGCCGGCCAGAGCTCTCAGTCTCTGTCAGGACCTGACTTCGTGTCCCCTGGCATTCTGGGAAGTTCCGGAATAGAAGGGCAGCTCACTGAAGAAGCCTCTGCTATTGTCTGGAGGGAAGCCATACAACTGTCCTACTGGGGATGCCCACAGTCATGCTCCAGACTTGCTGACCACTTATCATGACCCAGCCTTTACTCTACAAATCCTACCAAATGCTGTGGCTCTGCCTCTGAGCAAGCCCAGAGGCCTAGCCACTCTCTCATCCATGGTCACTGTCATCACTCACCTGGAGGACCATGGCAACCTCCTTCATGGCCTCCTCTAGCGCCTGCCCCCTTTCTGCCCAGTACCAAGTCATCCATTCGAAAGGCAGAGACTGATCCAGAGCTGGTCCAGGTGCACACACGCAACAAGCCTGGAGGGATTGTCACTTTCCTTACCCGTGTTTTATAGATAAGGAAACAACAGAGCGCTGAGTTGTAGCCTAATAAATCTTTCCCGCCTGCTGGTACCCAAATAGCCAGTCTCAGGTTTAATATTAATTACAAACTGTTTGGTCTATGGCTCAGGCTTCTTGCTAGCTAGCTCTTTTATCTTAAATGGCAGGCTGGTATCTGCCCTGACGCCGCCTTTCTACTTCCTGTATATTTGCTTGGATTTCCCGCCTGGCTATAACCTATCTTGCCATAGGCCAAGGTAGGTTCTTTACTAACCAATGGTAGCAATACATATTCACAGCATCCAGAAAGACCATCCCATAGCACTGATATAGTGCAGTTGAGGTGAGACTCCTATTGGTGGCAGAGCCAGTATGGAAACTCAGCTTGTCCAGATCCAAGAGGCTAACCTCAAACCATGCTGGCTCCTGGCATACTCCTTTGCTGTGTGTCAGCCCTGTGCTGGCAGATCACAGGCTGCCCACTGCACATGGAGTAACCGTCTTGTCAGGCTCTACAGCCATCTTCCCCAGTTCTGGCTCTGAGCCTTTTCCCTCTTGCTCACTCTTCTCTGCTCAGCCTGGACTAGGGATGCTAGGCAAAACATCATCTTATTTGAACTTCAGATCAGCAACAAATACTTTTTTTTTTAGTATACATATATCCTATCTGAGATATACTTATGCTAGGGAAATAGCCATTGCCTATGTGAAATTTGACTTTTGTGTTTGCATATGTGTGTGTTCAGGCTATTGAGAGATCTCAGTGGGGCTCTGTTTCTGCTTCTGGGTGGTGGCTATAGTTTCAGCCTGCAGTATTCTGTTTGGCCTGCTGCTCTTGTCCTTTGTATTTGGCCAAGGTGTCCCCTCCTCAGGAATTTCTTCCCTGACTCCCAAGCTAAGCTAGGCTCCCTGTTATTTTATCTCAGAACCTCCTCTTCTTCATGTAATTTGTGGCCATGTATCACTCCTCAACCCTTGGTATTGGCCTCCTGGTGCCTGCAGCTGTTGGTCCATGTTGCTAACTGTCTCTGCTCTTGCCCTTGCTGGTCCTTCTTTGTGGAAGGAAGCCTTGTCTCTATCCCCCACACCCCATGTTCTGCCTTCTCGAACTCTCCTTTCAGTCCAGCAGATTCACTATGGTCGATGATGCCAGCTCTGTCTGGGGCTTGCTAGGGTGGGTCCTCCAAGCTGCCTTGCCCTCTGGAAGCTCACAGTGCTGGAAGGTGGCATGATGTAGAATGTATCTCTGTGTACATAGGAAATCAGGACAATAACCTGGCATCATTTGGTGGGGCAGCACTCTCCTAAAAGATGGGCTGCCCTCACCTTCAGTCTTGGGAGAACCAGGCCTCTTGCCCCGACCCTGGAGAGTTGTATTCAGATCTGAGCTGTGGGAAGTCTCGGAGACTTTCTGTTTCTGGTGCTGTAAGAACCAGAGCTCTCTGTTCATTTCCCTCACTCCTCCCTGTGCCCCCCCCCCCCCGGGCTGCTTTGAGTTGCAAGTAACAGAAGCCATGACTCAAACTGCCACCTTCTCTCATGCTGCAGGAAGCCAAGACAGAGGGATGACTCCAGCAGCTCTGTGGCTCGGAGACCCAGGTCTCTCTGTCCCTCTCCTCTGTGTGATTGGCATGGGTGCCAGGTTTAGGATGGCTCTCTTGGGGTCTTAAGGCTGGGAGTGGCACCTGAGCCTATGAGCATGAGTTTGTGTGAGAATCAGCTTCCCCAGCCATGGAATGTAAGTCCTTCTTGCCACTCTGCTGAGGACAAGGACCTACTTTGGACTGAGGATAGATGACAGGGAAATCCCATATTCTTATAGCTTAGGGTCGAGGTTGCCAAACACTCAATTGTACAACAATTTTACACAGCATCCCAGATCACAAGAAATAATCATCAGTTTCTGTTTATCAAGCAGTTAAGTACAAGTAATTTCATAAATATTCCCTAACAACTTAGCAACTGTTTGAAAACACACTGCACATAGATTAAAAGAAAAGTAATTATTTTTGTATTATTGTCAGCTAGCCACAATTATTAATGGCATATGTGTGCCAGTTGGGCGCTGAGCAATTTCTCAGAGCTGGGAATCGGCCTTGATACCCGCTCCTACTTTCTTATTTACATGGATTCTTGTTTGGTAAATTGCTTTTTATAGCAGCAACCACTGAAAAGCTGCCTTCTCAAAGTTAACCTATCATTAGCACTGAGAGTGTGGACTGCTGTGAGCTGGCAGGTGTGGCGATTCCAACCTGTCATTGTGTTTCCTTGAGAAGTCACTTGGTGCTCCTGGGAATCATCCATGGTGTGGGGTGGTGGTTGGGGCAGGGGAGCGTGCTGCATCATCTGGGAACCATGGACTTGGCTGATGCTTGGGTCTCATGGAGCTGAGCGTGTAATACCTTTCCTAAGCAATACCAGACAGAGTGGAAGCCCTGCTTGGAAAGAGGGAAAGGAATGGGTGCTGGGTAGGGGTAGGATCAGTGACCATTGACTGAATATTGCATAGAATGGAAAACCACCTCTAGATCCATGTTCTGGTGTTTCCCTTGAGAGCAGGAGAGAGTTTGCTGCAGAAACCAAGTGACTACCGTGTAGTCTCATCTGCAGTGTGGATGGTCCAGGCTGTCACCTCTTTAGTGCAAGACAGTCAGAGCCCTGCTCAGGAGCCTCTGACCACATGTTTGGTTCCCTGTCACTTTGTTGATTTAGACCTGGTTTCCCAGCTTCTCTCACCACAGTGTCTGAGTGAGATCTATGAGACACATCGCTCATGCCCATGCCCCTGTTGAGGACATCATGTCCAGGATTCAAGAATTCCTGTTGTTCTAAGCACAGTTGGACACTGTGGTATGATCAGGAGCTGGACAGCCTTTAACCTATATCCTTTGTACCAGGGGCTCCTGGCTTTGCCAGGAGCTAGATACCAGACTTGAGCCTAGGTAGATGAGGAGGCCTGAATCTGACATGGCTCTTCCTCTCCATCCTTACCCAGAGAGAGGGTTTCCTTCTGACTATCCCGTGAACCTGCTCCTGGACCCCAGAATTTCTAGGAAGAATCTGCAGCCTGACTCACTGAGGCCCTCATGAGACCCCAGTGCAATTCCCCCTTGGCTACTGCTCAGCCTTATCGGAGCTGGTGTCCTTGCTCCCCAGCCAACTGAGTTCAGACAATCTCTGAGCAGATTGTGTTCCCAAGCCTCTGTGGCAGCCAGAGCTTTGATAACCACCTGGTGGAGTGGCCTTCAACTCTCCTCCCGCAGGAGCTGGCCTGAGAACTGTCTGCAGCAGATGAAAAGTAGGGCCCTACGTGGGCTGGATAGCGGGGCACACGGCAGCTTCGAGAGAGTTTGAATGTCTCTCTTCCTAACTGTTTCTACACTTTTAGAGCCCTTCAGGTCTGCTGCCATTGGACCCAAAGCAAGCAAATGCTGCAGGATTGACCCTCCCGTATAATATCTCCATAGTGCCAGGAACTGGGCGAAAAAGGTTTGATATAAAATTACATTGTTAGTACACGATCACTCACTAAATAATTTCATTGCTTTTATTCCCACTTACAGGTTATATGATTAAGGCTTAGGCCAATCAAACAGCTTGCCTCAAATCATGCGGCTTGCAGTGGCAAGGCAGGGACCTGATCTAAAGCAAATGGGCATTATAGCCGGAGACCCTAACACTGTGATGATGAATCGCCACTGGCCTGGCTGCCTGGGAACCTGCCAGTTCAGTTCCTCTGCAGAACCCACGGAGAGTTGAAGGCCTGAGTTCACCTCTCTCCCCGAAGTCAGTAAGGACAAAAACCTGTTCTTCCTGCCGTCTGTCGGAGCTATTCCCAAAGCTCCTGTCGAAGCTGTGTTGTAAGTCATTCTACGGAGCGCTCACTGCTCTTCTAGAGGCCTGACAATGGGCAGCTCATAACTGCCTATAACTCCAGTCTAGGGGATCTGATGTCCTCTTCTGGCCTCCACAGGCACCCTTACATGTGGTATACAATCGTACAGACACATACACATAAATAAAAACATAAAAGCAAGCCTTTATTTTATGGAGAAGGTGGCCTTTGGGGTTTGGGGGGAAAGGGAGGCTTCTGATTGCTTGGAAATCCACGAAAGGGTCACGGGGCCGAGATAGCTGGTAGCAAGGTCTGTGGCTGAAGGGTTCTTTCCTGGTGGTGCTGGGTGCAATGTGCCGAAATCTCTGTTAACAAAGCAAAATGAGTTCAGTGGTCCAGAGGCAATTGGGCAACGCAGACCAATCACCTCATGTTCCTGTGTTCTACTCAATAATGCCACTTCTGGGAATCTGTCTCCAAGTACTACTTTGAAATGCGAGCAGGAGGCCTTTCCTTTCACGACTTTCAAATACCACAAATCAAGCAAATAAGCCAAGCCTGCCTGAGCTGATGTCCACCCTCCCTGGCTCCCCCAGGGAAGATAGGCTTATAATGATAGTGACTGAAGAGAGAATTTAATGCCCTGAGAAAGACCTCGCTGATAACGTTAAGCCATATTCCCAGTGGGGCATATGAGGGGCTGTGTAGAGAACCTTAGAATCATAAGTACTTTAGGATCTCAGGAATGTAAGGAAATTAACTGCGAGGTGGGTATGGAAGGTGGAAAGGCAACATGCCGTAGTGTGGGTGGCTTCTTTCTGCAGCCGTTGGTGTTGGCGAGGCCCCCACGCATTGCACTCTTCTGGGGAGCTGGGGAAAACAACCAGCCAGCCATAACAATAAGTGATGAGAAATGATCTTAGGCTGGTGCCTCTCCAGACAGCAAGGGCAGGGCCAGCTCCCCCAGGGCCCAGGCAGAGGAGGGCTTGGGGAATGTCAGGTGCCCGTGCCCATGGACTGCTTGGGGCTAGAGCTCTGTGTTTTTGCTGGTGCTCCCTGGAGGAACAGTGTGTGCATGGAGGTTGGGGGCCCCTTTTTTGGCTGGGTGCTTCTGTATACAACTGGCGGAGCCTGCCTTGCCCACTGATTTGGCAAGTTCAGCCCTTTAAGTTTCCTAGTTGACTGTTGGAAGGAAGAACAACCTCACCAAGAGGGCCAACTAGATAGCAAAGAGCTTGGGTCTCCTCTCATGCCCTCTTCGAGCAGAACAGCACTATAGCCCTGTAAAATTTAGGAAGGTGCTAGGGTTTTTGAACATTCAGGAGAAAGCAGAGTCCCCACACCAGAGAAGATCTAACTTGAGATCCATATTCAAGCCCAGAAGGCTTGAGGGTCGACATGAACACTGATGGCCAATATGCTTGGCAGGGTCCAGATACTGGGCTTTGGTAGGCTTACCTAATCCAGGGCACAAACACCCTTGGAAACTCACCTATGAAGTGAAGGGTCCAAATGCCTTGTAGCTGGGGCATGACATGATTGGCTTGGTGAGTGAGTGGATAGAGCTGTATGTTCGATACGTACATCCCATCCCAAGAACGACTCAAATGTTCACAGAGGTCACAGGTTGACCTCTATTGGAGATGACCTCTGTTAGATTGCTGGGACCCACCCCACCTGGCCGGCCATACTGGGGAGTCTGTGAACAGTGCAGAAGACATGGCTCTGGCCATGTGTAGACCTGAGCATACCCCAGCCTTCCTCTACTCTTCTGATGTCTGCATTCTGGCTCACTCCCGAGTGGCTCACCCCTCAGACTCGGGGGTCAAGTTGTGCTTTCAGCCCCAGTGCTGTGCACTACATACACTTGGGCACTGCCCAGCACTCTGCCACCTCGCTGCCCTTCTCTGCAGTCTGACTCACCCACAGAACCTCCTCAGGCCTGCTCTGCTGCGTGTGGCAGGACACTGCTCTCACACTTGGCAGCTGTGCTGGCCCCTTACACTGGGCTTGGCATCGGTGTGGACACAGGGAATGGTTAGTTGCTTGTCACTAATTGTTTTGGTCTGAGATTTGTTTGGTTTTTTTTTTAATTATTCTTAAGTCAAATAGACATGCCGTTGTGGAGAGATGTGACATTTTGGCTGTAAGTAGCAAGAAAACTCAGCGCAGTTTTGTTTTGTTGTTTTGTCTCTGTCTGTTTTGAGTTACTACTATGTATTGAGCGCTTGCTGTATACTCTCATCCTTGCCAATGACTGTTTGATCATCCATGCCTCCCACACCTGTTTAGAAAGCTGTTTCTACGTCTTTACTTTTGCACCACAGATCTTCTAAGTGCTGTAGCTGAGGCTCAGGGAAGGTCGACAGTTCTCCTAAGATTCCCAGCAGGAGGCGGTGAGGATTGAGTGATTTCCTGAGAGGGCTCCAGGCTGGAAGGGGGCAGGAACATTGACTGATGAGTTTTGGGTCTGCTAGATTTGATCCTGGTTGATTTTTATGTTCTTCAGACCTTGGCTGAACAGGGTGAACACAAAACAGGAGTGACTGAGACTCTGGATTTGGAAGGATCATATTTCTCTTATTGGCTTTACAAAGAAAATCTACCAGACTCCTGCAAGTAACCATGTAGACCATGGAGACAGTGAGCTGTATAACATGGACAATTACTCCTCTCACTTCCCACAGATCTGGATGTCATTGTGCTTGGTTCTGGCAAGGACCCCCTTCTGGGTTGCAGATGGCTGGCTTTTCGTCATATTCTCCCATGAAGGAAGAGCATGAGATAGCTCTATGGCCTCTCCTAATAGGGCACTGATCCCTTTCACAAGGGCTCACCCTCATGGCCTAATTACCTCATTGCCTTCCCTCCAAATGCCATCACACAGGGATTAGATTTCAATGTATGGTGGGGGGAGGGGATTAGCACACACTCAGTCCACTTGGGATACATTCAACCCTCAGGTTGTGTCCCCCTCCATTCAGTCCAAAGTGCTTTGGTGGACATTTGGCATGTGTTCGGACATGGACTAGCTGTGTCAGGAAAGAGTGAAGGGAGGAAAGGGGAGGGGAGATGGAAGGAACAGGAGCAGGGATGGTCACAGGCAGGGAGCTATGGTCCAGGAGAGGCAATGAGAGCGACACCATTTTCCACACACCGCCTGAGGTGCTCACAAGTGATCTCCAAGGAGGTGACATCTGGGTTGGGTCTTGGAAGAAGGGCAGGACTGAGCAGGGCATGAAATGAAGCAAGGGCCATCCCAGGCAGTGAGCAGTAATAGGCATAATTGTTAAAGGACAAGGTGGAACACAGTACGGGGGCAGGGTGGGTATGTCTTTGAATGTTCCAACTAACCTAGGACATTCCTGCTGAGGGAACAGCAGAGTCTCAGGCCCATCTGGAATGGAAATTACCTTTTCCTCCCAATCCCCCACCGGGGAGGATTATCTGAAATGCTTGCTTGCTTCCAGTCCAAGTGTCTGTGTGCAAGAGGTGACACACCATTGTGAGCAGGAGACCAGCTGAGATGAGAGAGCCTTGGGCTCTGGTCCTCATTCAGCCGCTTCTCAGCAGCGCATCTTGAGGCACAGTGGGCACACTCTCTGGGGTCACTCCTCTCGGCTGTTCACAGGCAGGGTGTGCACACTCT
>CABHPQ010151672.1:21578-53806 GCA_902168405.1 Peromyscus aztecus
TATAATTTTCTTACAGTGTGAATGTCTCATCTTTCACATAGAAATGGAGACCCACCCAAACTCCATATAGATCCCTGGATGGCTGTGTGCAACTAGCATAACATGGCAGAAGTTATGTGACTTTTGACTTCGAGTCATAAAAATGATGTGGGTTCTCTCTGTGTGCCATGTTCTGTCCCTGTCTTGTGCTTCCTTTCTGCCTCTCTCCCTTCCCTCTATCCATAGATACTTCATTAGGAGGACACTCACACAGAAACCCAGCTAGCCCCTCAGTCAGTGAACAGCGTGGGTTATTCAGTCCTTCAGAGAGTTCTGGACCCTTGCTGAAGTTCTGACCCTGTGGACAAGATATCCCTGCTATGTTAAACTCCTTACCTTGGAAACCCTGCTGATGAGAAACGGCTTGCTTTAAGTCACTAAGTTTTAGGATAATTTGTTACACAGCAATTGGTAGCAAATACAAAAGTCCTGTGAGGAAGCTGGGTCCACAGGGAGGAAGAACTGTCAGGGTCTCTGGGGGAAATCTCCAGCTAACAGGTGGAAGTTGGATTACTTGATACTGCTGCCACTGACAGACACTCTGAGAGTGTCTGATGCCTGATGCCTCTAAGGTGGGTGTCTCTGGGGCCTCAGAAAAGCTGAATGGAAGAGGTGACACTCACCCTATCTGAAAGGACAAGCCGGCTGGGGAAGGGAATGATTGGGAGGTGGGCCAAGTGTGAGGAGGGGACACTCCAGGACCTAGACCAGAGGCAATCCCTGGGAAATGGCTATGCAGGCAGTTGCCCCCAGGCTTTCTTGCTGTGTGAGCAACACATATCTCTACTAGATGAGCATCTAGCAGGGCCTCAGGTGGGCAAAGCTCCTTACATCTGCCCTGGACAAAATGCAGTTCAGATCACAGCCTCTCAAACTCTGTCCCAGGCTCTAGCAAACTGGCTGGTGAGGGTGTGGCCTGTGGCCGGCAAGAAGCCTTCTCCCAACACACTGCCTTCTCCTTAGTAACAGGGACTATGCTCCTGTGTGAAAACCAGTGGAGGGGTCTGGGGATCCTGATGGGGCTGTTCCCCAGAGGGGAAAGGCCTTAACATGAGTCACAGCAGCCTCCATGCTGTAAGCTGATGTTGTCATGCTGGGTCAGCACAGCCAAGCGCTGACTCCTTCCAGATGTTCCCCCAGATGCTGCTGGTAGCCCAGCCTTGCTGTATGAACTGCCCTCCCTGAACAGCTCCTCCATGCTGGCTAGGTTCCTTCTCATGCATAGGAGTGTCTACCTGCCATTTCCACAAATCTCTCCTCCAGGAAGCCCTCCGTAAACCCCTGGGCTCCTTAGGATTTCATACTGCATGGACCTCCATCACTGAGTGTGTGTCTGACCAGGTGTGTGTGTGTGTGTGTGTGTGTGTGTGTGTGTGTGTGTGTGTGGCAGGGTGTCCCAGAGAGCATGGAATATGTCTGCCAAGGTCCAGGCCAGCACAGGTCTCCTTTAAAACCAGGTTTTGGGTGAAGAGGCCAGGATAACACTCCTGTATCCTTCACTAGAGCTGTGAGGACAGGTCCTGGGTTTGACATGTCCTTACATGTTCTCCAATGATCATTACAGGCCTTTCATGCCAGCCCCCATTCATACTGACTAGTGAACAGTGTGCCTCTGTGTCCTATGGTCCTGGGCTTAAAGTGGCTTTTGTCCAGTCACTGAGAACTTATGTTAGTCAGCACTCTAGATATACTTGTTGGGTTGAACTGAATGAGATTCTTGGATAAGGCCGTGGGATTTTAGTGAGCCTGGCATCTCTTCATGCCTGATAGATTTGGGTTGTGGGTCAGTTCTACACATTTGTGTGTGTGTGTGTCTCTCTCTCTCTCTCTCTCTCTCTCTCTCTGTGTGTGTGTGTGTGTGTGTGTGTGTGTGTGTGTGTGTGTGTTCCCACACATATCCACGTATGTCTTCTATGACAATGTATACCGTGTGCTACATGTTAATGTGAGGATGCTCCCTCTGAGCTAGGAGCTGAACACTGTGTCTTCCTGAAGCCTTTTGCCTGATAGGCCCCAGAACGGCCAGCGGAGCTCAACAGGACTCTCCATAACCTTTTTAGGAAGCCCTGAGTCATGGCACAGTCACAGCCCACAACACTGCCCACCCTGCAGCCCCCTGCCTGGGTGGTGTGCATGTGGATGGGGCCAACATTTCCCCAGCCTGCTCGCTGCTTTAAGGAACAGATTATGATTCCTGCATGGGCTGCATCTGCAACCAACTTGAGAGAAATAATTGTTGAGGGAGTTGAAAGAAAAAAAAACTGTAGTAAGGAACTTCAATCCATCCATCCATCCGTGTCATTGAATTAGGCTAATCTAAATCCTCAGAGCCTAATTTAGCAGCCTCCGGGCAACCTCTCTGTGCCTCTCTGGAGTTCCTATTGTAAAGTCCTAGGCAGACATGCTCTTTGGCAACCGTGGGCAGTAATGGCCTGGCAAACTGACGATACAGGGCCCATGAGGGACACCAGCTGCTCCTCAGGGATCTATGCAGGAGGAAGCCTCAACCAGCATCTGTCCTTGCATTGCCTCGCCTCTGCATGAGCTGTCCCTTCCACCCCAGGCCCCTCCGCTTCACCCAACCCTCCAGGATTTCAGTCACCAAGAGGGCTGAGGAGAAAAAGAACCCTCAAATGGAGGAGCTGACACCTGACTCCTGCAGAATTGTCCTGATGCTGCTCATCATGTGCGGCACCACAGGACTTCGCTGAAGCCTTGATTTCAAACACAGGGCTCCTCGACACTGACCCACGATTGACTGGAAGGAGGCATGAGCTGAGCCTGCGCAGTAGTGCTTACCTCATGGGTGCCTCTGTAATCATGGCTTCTTAAGCTCGCTGAGACTCTTACTGACTCAATTCGGTGGCCCTCCCTTTTGCTTTACATGTTCTTTTCCCTAGACTCCTCCCTCATTCTGTCTGAGATTCACTCATCCATTCATTGCCTCCCACCTTCCTTCCTTCTAGTCCGTGCTTTATGGACTGCTCAAAGGGTTGAGAACCTAGGGAACATCCATACCTAGGCTGTGCCCCCCACTTTTTCCATTTCTCTCTCCTTGCCTCTGCTCCCGACTGCCCCTTTGATGGCATCATCTCCTATCTGCACCCTCCACAGAGCATAAGAGCTGATGGTGGCCGGTCAAGAAGCCTTTGCCAGGGGCACTTGGGAGAGGGAAAGGTGCTGAACTGACCTGATAAATGAACTAGTGGAGATGTGTGGCCTGGCTCCCCCAGCCCTTTGATCAAAAGCCTCTGAACCCCTGATGACATCCCATGGCGTATTCCTCTATTAATCAGAAAAGCCTTGACAGATGTAAGCAATTTGTCTTTGGAGGGGACTGAAGGGGGTGGGGGGGGTGGGAGTCGAGCTCCGCCATCGGGATAGAGAAGATGCTAAGGGGAAGGCTTGAGATGGGGGCTGAATACATGCATACTAAGAAGGCCGGAGCAAGAGGAACCAGGCACATCAGAAAGGGAAGCGTTTTCATTTCAAAGCATATTTCCTCCTTGATTGAATGGCCCCCCAACTACTACCGCCAAACCAAGATGCAGGAATGAGACTGAGATCCAGGGGTTAATCCTACCCAGGCCCCTGTGGAGCTCAGAAGCATGACTCCATGGGCTCAGTATTGGGGTTCAGGGTGGTGTTCTCATTCTTAGGACCCTTGTGATGTTACTGGGAGCTTCTGCCCTTGCTGGTTGATGCTGATGATACACAGCTTGTAAGCACTACACACCTTTAACGAATCTGCCATGCATGCAGAGGCCAGGAGCTGGGCACTAGGGATTCAGAAGAGAAGCAACATCAGCTCAGCAAGTCTATAGGCTGACTTCTGAAACCCCATATGAAAAGTCACATAGTACAAGGTTTCCGGACAAGAAAAGACAAAAAATAATTTAAAATCAAATGCACAGTGAATCAGACATTTCTGGCAGTGCTCACCTGTGTTGTATCATGTGACTTCACTGCAACCTGGATCCCAAGCACAGTACATGATCTCTTTAAACTGAGAATGCCACTTCACCATGAAATGCTCGGGAATACCGCCTGAAACAGCCTGGCTCAGGTTTAAGAGTACTGTATGTTGTGAATGACAGTGTTTCATTTCACACATAAAGTTTTCTGCTTTTATAGAACCATAGTGGTTTAATAACTGACTTGTTGTGCACACATATGTGTATATGTGAATGTAGATGCCTGTGGGTGTTTGTGCAGGTGTTGTGAGTTCATGTGCAGGTGCGTGTGAGTGTATGTCCAGGTGCATGTGGGTATGTATACAGGTGCATATGGGTACATTTGCAAGTGCATGTGGATGTTTGTGCAGGTGCATGTGGGTACATTTGCAGGTGCATGTGAGTGCATGTTGAGGCCAGAGGACAGCTTCAGGTGCCATCCTCAGAAATGCCATCCACCTCCTTTTGAGACAGGGTCTATCCATTGGTCTGTAAGTACCAGTCAAGTTAGACTGGCTGGCCAGAAAGCCCCGGGGTCCTCCTGTCCCCATCTTCCCAGTGCTGGGACTGTGGGGCCTACTGCTACACTTGGCTTTCACGTGCATCCTGAGTATCTTGCTCAGATTCTGAAGTTCTCAAGGCAAACACCAACTGGGCTCTCTCTCCAGCCTAGAAAAAAAAAAGGCAATTTTTTCTTATCCTCATTTCTCAACACTAAAGTATCAAATTGATATATCTTTGAGTTGAATTATATTAATTTTGCAAATTGCTGTTTGAGATTCTGAATTAAGTTTCATCAAACAAAAATTACTCAGTGAATTTTGGCTTGAGATGAGGACAGCATTCCTCACAACTGAGAAGTGGCCCTAAACATACTTCTACCACTCTGTACTATACATTTATGCAAAATGGTGTTCTTAGCATTGATGATTACAAAACCAAATTATCATTATCAGTCACCTCTGAGAAACTGAGAAACTTTCAAGATGCTGTCTGCCCTGCAGTATCAATATCCAACCAAGCTGTATTATGGTTGATACCAGCTAGCTCTTGCAGGGTGAGCAGATCTGCTCATTTGAGATGGGCCTTCTCTTGCCTACCTGTTTAGAGGATTCTTGCTCATCCTGAGGATTCATTTGGGTTTCCTCCTCCACTCCCCTCTTTCCCTTGCTAAGATTTTAGATAAAGAGCTGTGTCTGACTTGTCACTTTGGTCTCAGTGTCCAGGCCAGAGAGCTTGGTACAGCATGGCCATGTGGCTATGTGTGAGTGGGGTGGAGGTATCGGCAGAGACAATGGTGGGTGCAAAGGTGTGGAGGCCGGCACGAGGCAGCCTGGGTGGCAGCCCTGTGGTCTGTGCATCTGTGCAAGTAAGGCTGCATCTAAACAACACAGAAACTGAAAAGAAAACTGATTTTTTTTTTCTTGGTTCCCACACTTGGGAATCTGGCCCTAAAAAAAGACAGCCCAGCAATCTGACGATAGCTGAGTATCACACCATCTCCACCAAGTGGCTTGGGAGTGGGGGAGTGCTCCATGAATCTGCTTAGATGCTTCAAACCTAACCTTTAAAACTCACTCTTGTAAGTTTCTGAGACTCAAGCCATGGCCAGTGTTTTGATCATTTGCCTCCTTCCCCTTCCAATAAACACCTAAAACACTTTGCCAAGCTTTCTTGTGGGCGGGATTTACAGATCTGTGACTCACCAGAGTGAGCCAAGGAACATGAAAAGATGTCGCTGGGAAGAAATATACAGGAAAGGATGGGAGAGGTCAGCGCCTCCGCCAAGCAGGACAGACTCCCACAGCTTTTCCTAATAAACAAGTTTCCAGGGCCCTTTGAATTCTTCCTGAGAGGAGAAGAGCATCCGCATCCATAGTGAGGGGAGGGGAGGAAGATTATGGACCACATGGACCACATGGACCAGCGACCACATGGTCCTAGTCGTTCTATGGGAGTGAATGAATCTGGCAGGATACAGAGCTGGGATGTGACTGGCACCAGGGTCATGGGTGCTGACAGCCATCATAGGTCACCTGCTGTTTGCCAGATTTCGGCTTAGGCCCAGGTCATAAAGCTCTGAGAGGTCGTGGCTATGTAAGAATGGAAGCTGGAACTGCTGCTTCCTGAGACCCAATCTGTCCAGGCTCCACTGTGATTTGGTCAGGTCCTGGATTGTTCAACACGGCTCTGACCTGGGATCTGGACCAGAGCTTCCTTACAGCATAGACCGGTGCTATGGTAACAGCAAGGATGTTTTCCCGAGGCCAGGGACCTCCAGCTAGTTTGGAATGTGAGGGTTTTTCATGGGATTTGCCCCAGTCTGTTCAGCATTTTGTACATGTGCTCTGAATTAACTCTCTCAACCTGTGCAAAGGTGAGTTCTGTTGTCTTTGTTTTCCAGATGAGACCATGGAGACTCAAGGTTATGGAACTTGCCAGAAATCACATAGACTGTGACAGTCTGTGCCATGTAGTTGATCTTAACTTTCTAGATGAGAAGGGACTGGCCTTTCCATCCTCTGGTGCCATCTAATCTAATTTTCCCTGTTTACTCAAGGTATTTTGGTATGCTCAAACCTCAGCACACTGCTTCTGAAGATCAAATGTGTCTGAGGGTACATACAGTTGTCTGTAGCTATGTGCGTATATGAAATAATATGTGAGTTGGCTTTGCGAGCGTGTGGATGTGTGAGCATGTTGGAGGAGAAGGTGAGGATGTAAGCAGATGAGCTAGCAGGACTTGGGGGGGGGGCTGAACACTCCTGTTCTCTGATGGACCCCACAAGGAACAGCAACAACAGAGCAGGCACTGGAGTCCCAGCAGGGAAGACACATCCCCTGCTGTGATGGACTTGGTAATGGCTGCCAGGAAGCCTGAGACAAACTTGTAGGAACCGCTTAAACAGATGAGCTTTGAAGAGATAGATAGTGCCATTAACTGAGTACTTACAATGTGCTAAGTGCTCTGCAGACATGAAAGCATGCAACCCTCAGACCACTGCAAGGACAGGCTGTGATTTTTGCATGTTGAAGGGGGAACATGGCTCAGAGAGGTTCTGGAGTTTGCCAAGGCCACCCAGCAGATTGGTGAATGTGGTTACCATGAATCGGTACAAGCTGGACTTGCTCTCCAGTTACCAGGCTAAGACCTTTTGGAGGTGTACAGCCAGCAACCTGAAGCCCCAAAGGATGAATTCCAGAGAGCTGCAGGGGAGCAGCTTAGGGGGAAGGTCAGCTAGAAAACAGGTCTATTGAAATGGAGAAGGCAGGGAAGAGAAAGAAAGACCGTTGCTATCCACTGGTAGGACAGCAGGGGGCGCTATTCACGGCTTCCTGTGGGGTATCAAACAGCTGGTTTTGGAAGACAGCCCTGGGAACTGGTGGGCACATCATTGTAATAGCTAAGAGGGTGCCTGAAGAGCCTGCAGATGCACATCTAACTGGGAGGCTATGTGTGAATGTCTCTCAACATATATCCCAACACCAGGACCCAGCTGTTTCATTTGACCCCTCCCATTGGAAAGTCAGAGTCAGGAAGTCGGTGCTGCAGGATGAAGAGAGGGTACAGCCCAGAAGACCGACAGCCTGGGAATCCCATCAGACAACAGGGGAGAAAAATAAGTCATATCACCCAGATTCCCCACTGTCCCTCAGGAATCCTAAGAGAGACCTGGTATAAGGACACACAGGTAAGCTGGAGGGTGGGTCTGATTTCAGGGCTTGTCATTATTACCATGGAAATAGATGAACTTTCTCAGAGAAATATAGCCACCAGAGAAAACAGCCTCAGGGCTGGACCAGGAGACCACAACCCCAGTGATGATCTCCTGTCCTCTACAGAGGCCTGGAACTGTCCACCAGTCCTACCAAATGATGTGAGACGTGGGAGGCAGAACTGTGTGGGGCTGCCACCATGAGGGTGAAGATGGTCCCACAGAACAGGGAAGACTGAGAAGGGCCAGTTGGTGCACATGGATAAGGCAGAGAGGATTCCTCAGCATCACTGAGGAAGGATGGGCCATGACAGTCCAGGGGTTCCAGAGGGCAGAGCTTCTCAGACCCAAGTATGAGAGGCAGGTGAGGGGACAAGGAAACAGCCAGGCCTCTGTCTCACTTTTCACAAGCCCCCCTTTTCACCAGAGGAGAATCATCACCTTCTCTCAACTCATCATCTACCTGCTGTCCCTAAGGACCATTGCTGTAAACACCCAAGACAGCAGGCCTTTAAAGACATTCTGCCCTACTTCTTCCTTCAAGTGGGGAGTGTTCTAGTCATGCCCTTATCTTTTCATTCAGATCCCAGCACACCTTCTAGGGGCAGGTGGGAGAGAATGAAAAGAAAGTGGCGTCTTCTCCAGCTCGCCTGGCTTAGCTGCTGTCCCCATAGGGCAGGAGCACAGACTGTCGTCAGCACGTCAGTCAGAGCCTTGTAGATAGTCTGAAATAGTTTTTGTTGTCACAGCTTTAGGACTGCAAGTAACTACGAGAGATTTGGAAAACCTGACTGTGTAGCAAGAAGATGAATCCAAAGCCAGTTTAATGATGCAGAGGTCCCATTAAGGATCAAAGCTCTTTTGGTGGCATTATCGCCCCCATGCATGTTGCCTCATGGCCACAATATGGCAACCACAACTCTAGACATCACGTTCTCATACAGCCGTGTTCAAGCCTGCATCCTGTGCTTCTCTCTTCTGAGAAGGACATTTCTCCCAAAAGGTTAGCTAGGACTACTTTCTCTAAAATCAAGACATCAGTCATGGAGCCAGTGAGGCAGTTAGGATAACTTCAGGTCAGGAAACCAACAGTGTGAAACACGACAGAGAGAGGACACCAGAGCAAGGTGCTTCCTGTGGCAGAAATGAAAGCCAGACCAGAAAGAACGTCCCAGGTGGCCGCTGCTGAGCTGAGCGGATGGTGCTGAGGGTGCCGGCAGCAGTGATGGTTGTGAGGGTGGAAACGGTGGTGGAGGAAAAGTTTCTGACCGAAGAAACTGAAGAAGGATGTGTTTACGTTGGCTCGTAGTTTGGGGACGCAGTCTCCACGGTAGGAAGGCACGGTGGCAGGATCACATAGAGGTAGCTGGTCACATTGCATCTGCAGTCAGGAAGCAGAGAGAGAATGCTGGTGCTCAGCTGGTGCTCTCCGTTTTACACGGACCAAGAACTCAGCACAGGGAATGGCGCCACCCACGTCCAGAGTAGGTCTGCTCCATTAAATCTTCCTAGAGACACCCTCCTAGGCACACCCAGGGTAGGTTTCCATGGTGATTATAAATCCCATCAAGTACACGATCAAGAACCACCGTGACACTGAGGATGATGGACGGTCACAGCAGTGGTAGTGAGGGAGATGATAGAGCTGGGAGCTACAAGTTAGAGGACACAAAACTTTACGTCACCCCCAATCCTCCTGATAGTCCCACTGCTTCCTTTAGAAGGGAGCTGAGGCTTGGTCTCAAGTGTTAGCAGGTGATGGAGCTGAAATCTTTTCTGTGTCGTACTGGCTGCTGCTGCGGGCTATAGGGAGCCCTCTGAGGCACAGGTGCGCAGGCGTCTTTCTTCTGTCATAGGCTTAACCAGTCTCCAATGTCTTTCCTGTTAGGCTCATCAAACACACCGGCATTCTTGGGGACAGAGGAGAGGGAAAACACAAGGATCCTTCTCCCACAGAGCTACCTTCCAGCAGGATGCAGGCACGATAATAATTAACTAATCAATAAACGGAAACAGATCATAATAAGGGTAATGAGGACATTGTGATCAGTCAGTGCCACCAGAGTGCTTGGGGACACAGCCTTGTTTATGAGTCTGGGAAAGAGTGTCTGAGATGGTACTGGCTGGAGCTTCACGCACGGTGAGATGGGCAGCATGGAAGACCCAAGGGAAGGGGATTCCAGGCCCAGGGATCTTCAAGGGCACAGGAAGGTGGGGGTAAGAGGGAAGCAACTTTTGAAAACCAAAAGAAACCACTCTGGTGGGAGGGCTTTGCCGACCAGGGACTGGTGTGTGCTGGCGTGGGGCATGGGTTTTTATTTCTAGTGATGGGAAATGCAGAAGAGACTCCAACAGTAGAATGCATGGTTTGCTTCATGCTTCTAGAAGAGTTCCCCTGGGCACAGCATGGCCCTTTTGAATGGCACATGCTCATGCTCCTTGCCCCGTGCTTCTCTCCTGCCTCCCTAGGGCTGCATGTTCCTGAGGCGAGAACTGAACTTCCCTCCCTTTGTACCCGCCTGAGACCATCAGCAGTGAGCCTACAGAAGGGGCGCTGAGTGCCCAAGGGTTGGACGCTCCCACGGTTCCCTGGAGGGACCTGTAAGCAATGGCCCTCTGCAGGAAGTGGAAGGTACCTGCTTTTCAGAAGCTCCTGGACCTACCAAAGTAGCAAAGTAGACTGGGAAACCTTTCTGCAGGTCTCCGGGTTCCTCTCCACCCTGGCTTCTGTATCAGCACTGTAGCAGCAGCACTAGGTCTCGTTAGGAGGGGGGTGTCAGTGGGGGAAGCTCAGTGTCCGGCGGGTCATTCCTCCAATGATACCTGATAGGTAGCAGACGTGTGTGCTGGGGGTGACCTGGCATGCAGTCATCCCTCTGCCCCTGCCTGCCAACCAAGGGGCTCCCCTGCCCCGACAAGGTGCTCTGCAGAACCCAGCTCCAAATACATGAAACATGAGGCCATCCTCATAATCAGAGCTGACTTGTGGGAAAATTAAACACAGAAGGGCACGCCAGGCCTGAGCAGCCTCCCTCTCTGCCTTCCTGGAGGCAGTCTAGGGCTGGGCACCTTGAGGAAGAGAGGCTGACCGGCTGTCAGCCAGAGAGCTGTGACCTCGGGTGGCAGTTGCATCCAGATGACATGTTTGTATCAACTAGAACAGGGAGACTAATAACAAAAGGAGAATGAAAGGGTGAGATCGTTTTTTTGTTTAGAATGCCCGTCCACTCTCCTAAGTTCTTGTGGTTGGATATCATTTGTTTCCATTAAGTTTTACCAGGTGAGTCCGTTGCAAATTACATAATTCCTTCTGAACCCGCTGGAAGGAAGGCAGGGTTTGTGGAAGACACCATGTGAGCTGCGGTGGAGAACTTCAGAGTCAACACACAGTCGGGGCAGAGAGCTCTAGACAAAGGTTTCAGAGGACTGACCCTGGGGCGGGGAGGCGGGGGTTAAGGCAGAGCTGGTCCCTCAGCTCGACTCCACTGACACCTGTGTGGGTTGAAGGACATCCCAGGAGTCTTCTTTTTTTGGGTGTCGTTGACCTTGTCCCCAGGGTCCCTGGATGACACTGAGCTAGAGGTCTTCTTCATGTGTCCTCACTGGTCCAGAAAGCCCTTTGAAGGCTGCTGTGGGCTCCCTTTCCACTTAGAAAGATCCGTTCTTATTAGGATTTAAAGCATATGCTTGGCTGAGGCTGTCAAAATGCATCACAGAGATGGTCCCAAACCAACCACGGAGCAACCCCCCTGTCCTGATCAAAGCAGAAGAGGCATCCTCCTGCTCACAGGGGTTGGAGCAGAGTATGGGAGAGCAGGTGGGGGCTTGAGGCTGACAGGCCTGCCAGCTAAAGGCCAGGGGCCCTGTCGCCATGATGGGGAACAGTTGTACAACTGGATAGATCCAGTATGGAAGGTCTCTTTTCAAAACCAGAGCCTAGGGAATCAGTCAGGCACACACTGTCGGGGTGATGGGCTGGGGATATAGATGGGTACCTGTGGGCCTGGTGTGGGAGGCTGTGTGTTTGTTTATGTCCAGGAGGTTGGTGAAGAGCCAAAGGAAAGACCATGAATCAGAACTGACGACAGCAGCTCTGTTGCTGGAGTGCTTACACTGCTTAATCTTTTAATTAAATATTTTATTTAATATTCATACATGCATATAATGTGCTTGGATCCCTCCAACTCCTCCATATTCCACTAGCTTTTCCCTCCCAACTTCATGCTTCTCTGTCTTTCTCTTTTCCCCTCTCATTTAATACCCCCCTGAGTCCATTTAGCGCTGCCTGTATGTGGCCTTCTCTGCAGGCTGCTCCTTAAGCTCTCTCTCTGCTCCAAACCCACCCATCCTCGCTGCACCATGATACCCTGGGATAGCTGAAGCCACATTTTCCCTTTCCCATGGTAAATTCCACCTGCCTGTCAGGCTGTGCCCAGAGGTGCCAGAGGAACCTGCAAGGCTAGATAGAAGTGGAAGGGACCTGCGAGACTGGATAGACGTGGAAGGGACCTGCGAGGCTGGATAGACGTGGAAGGGACCTGCGAGGCTGTTGTTCCTTCTCTGTGCTTTGTGTTCCTCCCTAATGTGCATCAACCGGACCCTGCACCCCCTGCCCCTGGCAGCAAGTGTTGGTTCTGCACAGTCCCAGAGGCAGCCCAAGGGACCCTTTCCAAGGTCCCTCGGAAGCCTTACAGCCCCCTCGTACAAGTGTGCAGACTTTCAACCCCCAACGCTCACCTTTTCTACTGCAGCCCCAGGGATTGCTGCTGACCTGAGTGTTCTTTCTATGTCCGTGTCTTTGAAGCATCTGCTCAAGCCATTTGCCCAGTTTTTTAAAACCTGAACTGATTTCTCACGGCAGAGTTGTAGGAATCCTTTCCTTACGTATCTGTGCTCTCATTTCCATGGTGAAGCCTCAACTCTGAGGCTCTGAGGCAACCTCCTTGCATGAAATTTGCTGTCGGAAGGATGCATTGTCTCCTGATGAACATACCTGTCCACGCCTCCAATTTCCTAGTCATCTAAAGGGACAGGGATGTCACTACACAGTCAGTCAAGGAGATGCTTGTGAAAAGTGTATCCCAGGCCTGGCACTGAAGGAGACGTTCGGTAAAGGTTCAGCAGTTCCAACAGGATCCTCTTCAGGCCTCTTCAAGCACAGTGGTCCCTCGGGTTGCTTCAGATCAAGGGGAAACTGAAGTGTTCTTCTGGGACCAGTTGTCTCATCTAGAAGTATTTTGTTATTTTGACTGGAAAAATCTACTTTGCACTCACCAAGGCAGAGAAGAACAGACCAAAGCAGTTATTCCGCCCCAAGTCTGGCTTGAACCCATGACTTGTCTGGGGTCACCTGAGAAGAGCATGGGTGAGGGGTGAGGCCTGGATGCCCCACAGGAAGCTGCATCACCAAAACACCCAAGGGAGTGTGGGTGAAAGCTGTGTTCTGGGAAGTTACCTACACGGTCCACCACATAGTGCCCTCTCCCCAGGCAGCTGCCTGCTGCTTACATAGCGTGGGGCCAGGACTCCTGAGCCATGCAGCCTTTTTTCTCAGCAGTGTGGGCCTCCTCCCCACCCTGCAGGACGGAACATTTCAATGGGAGGAAATAGCAACAGGACAGAAGGCAATTTTTTAAAAGAACGGAGAACCAACGCCCTGAAGGGAAAATAGTCCTTTTTACTTGCACGGCCTAATCGTAGAAGAGCCTTAATGAGAAATTTTGAAAACTCTCTGATCTTCCAGCTACACTGTTTAGAAATGAAAAAAAGGCAAATCATAGACTTGTAGGAAACAACTCAACAATTTGATTATCAGCGATTAAAACAATTAAGCAAAAGATCTGAGCAGATAGTTCGGGAATGAAGATGTCGAAATTACTAGCAGGCACACGAGAAAATGCTCAGTGTAGTTAATCATAGAGAAATTCAAATTAATTTGAATGCAACCCCATCTCCACCTGCTAGTCTGACTGGAGAGACCAAGTGTTGGCCAACACGTGGCGCGGCCGGAACTGTAACACATTGCTGGTGGGTTGCAAAAGTAATAATAATAATATAGCTGCCTCAGAAAATGGTCAGTTTCTTATAAAGTTAAACATACTTATAATACGACCCAGCAATACCATTCGGAGCTATTTACCTGAGGGAAGTGAAAACATATGTCTACCAAGCTTTGTATGCAAATGTTCATTGATGTTTTATTCACTATGGCCAAAATCTAAAACAATCCACATGTCCAGCCATTGTGACACATCAGCCCAGTGGAATATTAACTCAGCAATGAAGAAGCCGGTGAACACAGTGACGGGGTGGATCTCGGAGCAATGCAAGGAGGATGAAAACACGCAGGAGAGAGCATGTGCCATGTATAGGAGTCTGTGGAAAAGAATGATGGAATCTACAATAACAGGAAGTTATCCCGTGTGTGCTCGGAACCAGGGCTGGTGTGAATCTAATAGGGAAGAGCACTGGCTACCCTAGACTGAGGGTGATATTCTATACATTGTATCAGTATGCATGTGGGTGTGTACACTTGCCACTAAAATCTGACTAACACAGATGCATTTTTATGTGTTAATTGAACCTCAATAAGATTAATAAAAAAAAAATACCACTTTGCCATGAAGCAGTCTTCGAAAGACTGACATGAGACAGGGACTTGTCCCCATTGAGAGGCTCCAAATGACCCCTGTTAGTATGAAACCCCATTACACACACCTGTGCTGGGCACTGCTTGTACGAGTCCTGCTTTGTGTCCAGGAGCCTGCCAAGAAAGGATGCCATGAACAATCCTTACCCGTTGTCAGATTGGGCTGAATTGGAGTACCAGCAGGAGCTCCGAGAGGAAGGTGAGGGCAATGTTTATTCCTCTAGCCAGCCCTGCAAGGGTGCTCCAGGCTCCCCATGTCCCTGGACTGAAGGTCCCAGATCCCTCTAGGCAGCCTGTCTAAACTATTCGAGCTTTCCAGGGTCTGGTAAGCCTGGCAAGCTCCCATCTGTGCTTTCCGACAACTTGCTCACACTGCCTGGCTTGTGACTAGTTTGCTAGTTAAAGCATCCTCAATTGCATTAGAGTGCCATCTCTCACTTCCGGGGACCCAGTCGACACTCACATGATCTTGGTGGAATAAAACTGAGGCTTGGGCTATGGCAGGAGAACCAGGGTGCAAATGGAAAAGATGACAGTGGGACCGGGAGCCCCGTCTTTCCTGTTGCTGTGTGAATTTTCGCTCCACTGCCTGTGCCAGAGGAGCTCCAGGCCCTTTTCTTTGGCTTTGTCCCAGTCCTAGACCCAAGTTCTTTCCCTGGAATCCATAAGGAGTTCATCTTTTTATTATTTTTAATTGGTCAGTACTAATAGCTACTATTTGAAAACTAGACCATGGATGGAGAGAAGGCTAGAGGCCCAGAGCACTGTCATTGGTGTGGGGCAGGGATGAGCGTCCAAGGCAGCCACTCCCACAAAAACCACTTTCCCCAGCAAGTGGTGGTTTCCCCAGCTGTAACGATGCCCACAGTTGAAGCTGCTGATTAGCGGTAGCTACTGGGCCCTGGGTGTGAGAATGCCCCTGCTGCAACAGATTACTTCGTCTTTCCTCATGCCAGCCTTGATGTGTCCTCCTGATACACACTTTGGTTTTTATGCATGATGCAATTAGGGCTCATCTAGGCCAAGTAACTTGTCCAAGACCTCAGGGTTTACAAGAAGCAAGCCAAGATGCAAACTCCTCTGAGTGTCAGCTCAGACTCCTTGCCCTATGAATTTTGAGGTACAAATGAATCTGTTTTGGAGGTGTGCCCATAACTGGAAGCCAAGAAAAAAAAAATTGCTTCCAGGAACTGCCCAGAATGCCACAATGAAACCTTAGAAACCTACACCTTACTAAGTAGTGTGTTGCGGGGAGGCAGTTCCACAACCCCATCTGTGTCCAGTGGGGTCCTTGGGGCCTTCCATTGTACCCTTCACTGTGCCCCGCACCCTTTGCTGTGCTCTGTAGTGGAACAGAGACCAGAGAACTCATATCCCTGGTCAAGGCACTCAGCACTGGCACAGAGAGACCAGCCATGCTATTCTTTCATTTAAGGTTGAACAACCAGATTTCTGATGTGCTTTTAAAAGCTTTCCTGGGCATCCCCAGCAGCTGGAGGCCAAGATTGGCTTCACCTGCCCCTCTCCTAGCCTCCACCTCTTTTAATTCTTCCAAATGCACAATTGCATTCTTTATTCTTAGTTTTGGGATGTATAAAATATTTACATAATACAGTTTAAAGTATACCACACACACACCACATTTTTGTATTAACCAGATCTTAGATGACCCATGTAAGCATCTGCCTACTTTCTCTCTGGGAAGGTGTCTCAAGATTAACACTATGGCATTTTGGGAAGAATGACTCTTTGGTGTGTGGCGGGGGGCAAAGCTGTCCCATGTTGTGGAATTCTTGGCAGCCTCCCTCATCACAGCATTCAGTAGATGTTAGTGGTATTCTTCTCTCTTTCCCCCTGGCCCTGGGTATCACAAATATAGCTCCTGACACTGCCCAATACATCTCACATGGTAGTTAGCTGTCTGTCACTATGAGAAAATATCTGAGAAAGGCATGGTTTATTTTGGTTCCTAGTTTCATCTCATCATCATCATCAGCCAACTGCTTTGAGTTTATGGAGAAAGAATATGGTTGTAAGGCTACTCACCTTATGGTGACCAGGAAGAGAAGAGGATGAGAGGCGTGGGAGCTAGTATCCCCAAATCTTCTTTAGGGATATGTCCCAGTTGCCTAATTTCTTCCCACTAGACCCCATCTCCTGTAAGTCCCCCCATTTCTCAACAGCACCACGGGCTGATGACCAAGTCTTTCTCACAAGAGCCTTTGAGGGAAACCCTGTGGGGAGAGTTAAAATCATCCCCAGCTGAGATTCTGTCCTGGAGGAAACCACCAAACAGGTAAATTGTTCTTCTGACTTAGGGAGTATCCTGGCTTTGATGTGTAGATTTATGATTCTCCCCTCCCCAGGCAAATATCCAAAAAAGCAGCACGGTTTTGCCTTACATGCTTTGAAACTTCGTAAAAATGGGAAGTCCTACATCTTCCTTGTGCCTAGCTTCTTTGGCTTGTTGCTGTGACTCCTTGGGAGCCATCTTTATTATTGTGTGACTTCTTGGGAGCCATCTTTATTATTGCCTGTAGCTGCCTTGGTGTGCTTGCATTGCTCTGTAGCCTTCTATGGCGTGAACTTGCCACTGTTTATTCACTCACATTCTAGCGTCTAGGAACTGGGGAAGGGTGTTTCCGGTTTGCAGCTGTCAAGAGTGGTGCCCGGATGCAAAGGTACAGTTCTCCTGGGGCACGTGAAGGGGTTGTCCTGGGTCACACACCCAGGGGTGGAATCCTTGGAACACAGGGATGGGCCTCTGTACTGAACTGGCCTTTCAGTGGCAGGATGTGACATCCTGATTGAACAATACCTTTTCCAACATTTGAGATGGCCAGATTTTAAACTTGCCGGATGTGTCTATGTGTATATGTAAAATAATACTAATTATTATTCACAATCTCTTTTTTCCCTTTCTGCCCACATATCCTTGGGCACTTGCCTACTCCTGAATAGTACCCCAAGGAACTCAAGCTTCCTTCTGTCCAACTCTCTTTACTCAATCATGGCTACTTCATCTCTCTCCCACCCTCTGTGTGCCCCGAACCCAAGAGACAGCTATACAAGTAAAGGAGTCAATCACAGAGGCAATCCATGCATGGGCTGTCTCCCTATGACAAGTCAGAGAACTGCAAGATATGGGGCAAAAGGAGGAGCTCAGGGCTCCTGGGGAAGCAGGGCAGAGGCTCCTGTTTCTTAACTGTATCCTCCCCAGTGTGATACGTGTGACCTTTCCATGGTCTGATGGGACAAAAGCCAAAACCCCAGAGTCCGCTTCCTTATTCCTTCTCTGAGGAGCTTGGGTATCCTGCAAGCCTTGGTTGAGGACGAGCAACAATGGACTTCTAGTGTGAGTTCCTCTAGTTCCCTACTGTTTGGGGAATAATGACTATGACTATCAAAGGAGAGCATGTATCAGTGAGGTTCGGGGAAGGGAAAGCAGGCAGACAATGAGGAGGCAAGGCCATGGGCTTGGAATGCTGAGAGCACTAGCACGAGTGTGGGGACCCAGTGTGAGGGTGACCCTTCCTCTCAGATAGACCTCCTAGTGGCTGCCAGGAGGCCATCTGGCATATCAGAGCAGATAAGAGGTGGTGAGAATAGCAGGTGCCTTCAGTCAGGGCATGAGGCTTCTTCCCCCCACACCGGTTCACTTTCCACTCAGAAGCCTCTTTGAAACAGAGCTGCATACATCATTCCCGGGGAGCGGGGAGGATGCCAAGGCTCCAAGCTGGCAAGCTGTCTTTCTTGGGCCCCTGCTTCTCTAGCAGAACACACCCCCTACTACAGCTGTTAAACGGACCCATGAGCCCATCTCCACTGTCCTGCGAACACCCCTTGACGACTACAGTCACAAGTCCAGGCCACAGTGACAACAGGGTTGGGGTGGGGTGTTATGGATAGAATAGTCTTCCCCCCAAAACTCACATGCTGAGAACCTAAGCTGCAGTATGAATAAGGATAAGATCTTTAAGAGGTAGTAAAGGGTTGGTGAGGGCCTAGAGTCTCCACGATTGTGTGGCCTCATAAAAAGAATAAGAGAAGGGACAATGGAGATGGCTCAGTTGGTAAAATGCTTACTATGCAAGCATAAGGACCTGAGTTCGATCCCCAGAACCCACGTAAAAAGGCGTACCTGTAATCCCAACACCAAGGAGATAAGAAGGCAGATCCCTGGAGCTCACTGGCCAGTTGACAGAGCTTAGCTGGTAAGCCCCACTCCCTAATGAGAAACACTGTCAAGGTGGAGGGTTCCTGGGGAATGACACCTGATGTTATCCTCTGGCTCCACATGCACACATATGAACACTCATGCACACATAAGAATACATATATGAACACACATGCACACATATGAACACATGCATACACACGTGCACGTATACACATAGAGAAGAGGAAGATAATATTCCTGTTCCTCCATGAGCACTCATCAAGGAAGGCACAGGAGCACACAGAGAAAAGGCCCTGTCTTTGAGGAGGAGGAGGAGGAGGAGGAGACCCTTTCTAGACCTCATGCTGGACCCTGACCCCGGATATCTGACTTGCAGAACTGTGAGGAGCAGATTTCTGTTGTTTAAGCTGCCAGGCCATAATAATCTGTCAGAACAGCCCATAATGACTAGAAACCAGGAAGTGGCAGGGTAGAGAATGGCTTCAGCAGCTTCTAAGCACCCACGTGGGCTTCTCCAGACTTCTGGGATGGGGTGTGTGTGTGAAAGTCAGAGGGAGACAGGTGTCAGGAGGACGGGGGAGTCCATCAGAAAGGAAGGGATCCCAGAGGAATGGTATCAAGAGGGAGGCTGGGACTTAGGATGAAAAGAGCAACCCTTTACTTGCTATAAAGTATCTCCCAAAGTGCTTTGCAGTGTCAAAGCCCCACCACCCTCGTGACTGCTTACGAAAGAAATCTCTCGAAAGAATAAGTGTGCCAAATAAAATACAGCATGACCAGTCAAATTTGAATCCCAAATAAATGCTATAATTTTTAGTACAGGTATGTACTTAAAGGTTAAGTGGGATGCCCTTGGGCTGCAAGATTATTTGCTGATTATTTGAGGTTCACATTATTTGGACATACTGAATCTTTGTTTGCTCAACCTGGCTACCCTGAGAGGGGAGGCTGTGCTGGTGTCATCTCCAGGTTCCTGGGAACACTGGACAGTTCCCCAGGGGGAGTGTGGGGTACGGCTGGCACGGGGACCTGGGCCTCCTCACTGCACACAGCTGCCACCTCTGAGAGCTAATTGTTGAACAGAGTTGCAACCTGACATCTGGGGCATGTGTCAAACCACAACAGAGCCCTTCTTCTCTTTCATCAGGCCGGGCTGCGGGAGCTGCCAGAGCCAGGGAGGGCGGGGGAGCCGTCACTTCAAAGGCCTCCTCCGCAGAATCCCAGCCTCAGCCCTCAGGTTTGCTTTGGGCCCAGTTCTTGAACTCACTTGGCTTTGGGGGCGGAGGTTTGGCTTGTGTATCCTAAGAACACATTGCTTCTTTTTTTTCCCCACTGGGGAGCAGCTAAATGGCGCTGCCCTTTCCCAGATCCCCTTACATCGACCCACTAATCCTATGACAGCCCCAAACACTGCTTTGAGTGCTGCTTGCCCCATACTGCAGATGGAAAGACAGACTGACAAAGTGTGCTTTGGGGAACACATTATTTGAGGGACACATATGTCTATCTGTCCAGGAGACCAAGAAGGGGGACAGGGAACACAGAAGGGGCTTTTGACTTTTCCCCGACTCGGAACCTTGCCCGGCTCTAACATAAAAAAAAAATCACACGACATGTCACATTGCTCCTGCATCTCAGAATATACATCTTAAGCCCCAACTGCATAAGCCGCGTGTCCCTCAGCTTCTGCCATCAGTAGGAAGGAGGTAGGAACACCGGGCACCAACGGAGATGCCACCATTCTTCCGGAGGCTTCCCGCACATGGGTCTACAGGCCTACTCAGTTCTCCCCGGCATCGTGTTCTTCTCTTTTCTGTGGCTGGGGCTCAGAGTCAATAGTCAAGGGACCTGTCATCCAAAGCGACCCAAAGCCCCGGCCGCTGTCAGCCTGAGCATCTCAGGAGATTATCAGCTGCAGGCAGATAAAGCGATTGCAGGTTCTTCTCCACTCCCCCACTTCCCTACACCTCCCAGCAACAGCCAAGGCCTCCGGGCGACAGTTCCAAGGACTAATGACAAGGTTGTGGTACAGGGAGAGAGTGAGGCCAGGCTGGCTGCCACAAGCCTCGCAGGCTGGCATGTGGACATAGAATGTGGCCTTATGGCTTTGTGTGATTTCCCTTGTAGACTCTTCATTCCATGCCTGAGTGTGTGTTCATGTGTGTTGGGGCTGCCCTGGGTTCCATAGACCAGATTTTCCCTTGAGATGTCTCAGGTGGACTTTGGGCTTGATTTCCTGCCTTTCTTGGGGCTGGGAGCCGAAACCTCGGGGACCCTTTGTGGTGCCAGTGCAGACGGGAGCATGCGTGTTAACAGTGCTGGGCTGTGTGAGTGCTGTGCCTGGCCCTGGCTGGTCCTCCCCCTGGAGACAGAAACATGAGGTCATCCTGACTCTCCGCTCTTTCCAAGGGTCAAGAAGAGCTGGAGGAGGAGCCGTGACTCAGTCCCATCAAGGGCAGGGTGAAACAGTGGTTTCTGGAGCCTGCAGGCTGCTTCCATCTCTGTCCTTCTCAGCTGCTGCAGGGTCCTTGCACAGGCTGGCTCCTTTGTTATTGAGACTGGGAATCACGGAAGTCCCTGATGGTGTCAGTACTGGGTTTGCGTTCGGATCCTGGCACCGATGACACCCCCAATTGGGCTCTGTCAGCTCCTTTCAGGCATGAAGGCTGGGTCCCACTCACCTGCACCGTTACAGTCATGGTTTTGCTCATGGAAGTCCACTCTCCCTGCACTCCGTTCTAATCTCCCGTGTCCTCCTCTGACCTCTCAGCACGCAATGTCTACCCAGCCACAGGGTACTTTTCCCAAGCCTGCTGAAGTTGGGTATCGTTGTGTGTGTGTGTGTGTGTGTGCTGACCACATGAACACAGATGCCCCCAGCTCGAAAACTGGCCCAAGACTTCCACACGACCCACTCACCTATTCACTGATCTCGGGGTTTGTGGAGGCTGAGCTCTGGTAGACTCCTGATGCCTATTCTCTCTCTCCTCCACTCTACACTTTTAAAAGGCTCATGACAAATCCTCTCAAATAGATGCAATAGCAAAGGAAGTCCCAAAAGATGCGGACCATGGAGATTTATCATTAAACTTCAAAACCAGAGAGTCTATGAATTTTTGGTGTTTAGGAGATTAAAAAAAAAAAAGTCTTTGCAGTTAGGCCACCCTGTCTCCGAGAAGTATGTCTTTGTGCCCTCCACTTCTGATACTGGGACACACCTGGCCTTTGGCTGGAAGGAGGGAAGAGTTAGTTGTCTGTCCTCCGGGCCAGTGGAGAAGGTAATACGAGACTGAATGTAAAAGGATGCTCCATGTCCCTAGGGAAGATGCCGAACTTGGAACTTGGAGCAAGCAGGCCTGCTGAGGCCTTGCCTGGAAGGGTGCCCACGGCTGAGCCTCCTGGGAGGCCCCTTGGGCCAGCCTAGGTACCCACAGCGGTCCCACAGCGCCACCTCGCGTCACTCTGGGAGAACACGGCTGAGCATTGAGGAGTGAGCAGTCCCTCCGAAGGGAGGACCAGAACTTTCTCCGCCCACCTCTATCATTGCACCTTCGTGCTTCTCCGTTCCCCACCTGTGTCCGTGCCCTTTCCCGCTATGAAGTTCTTTGGGGGAGGCAAATGAAGGCTGTCGTGAAAACGGGTAAAGCACCCTATTCTATTGGACAGTACTAAGTGCCATTCGCTAGAATCTTCTCGGCACCCAGCAAAGGCTAATCCCTTCGGGAGGGTTATCGCTTAAGCCCCAAGCGACGCTGAAAGGTGAACATTATCAAACCTCTTTATGGAAGAGAAGCTGACTTTCAGAAAAATGAAGTCGCTCCAAAGTCACCCTGCTAGTATCAGACAGAGCCGGTGGGTGCCTGGCTCCGGGATGAGAACCAGGGCTCTCATCATCTTTCTGGAGCTACTGTGGAGGAAAAGAACATGGGTTCTCTTACCACCCAGATATGGGCGCTAAGCCACTCTGTCAGTCAACAGCCTTGGCATGCAAGGACCCACCTCCATAGCTTTACCTTGGGCTCAGGTCCATCCCCAGAAAGGTCTCCCTAGAGACCTCCAGTTCCCAAGGTGAGGGACTTGCCATTCCCTGCTACATTCCCTAGAGTCCTCTAGCCATCTGACTCGAGAATGAGGCGCTGTCCAGTAGTCCTGTTCATGTACTCTGCAGGGTACACAAACCTGCCTGCAATGCCTTGATATACCTTCAAATGTGGAACCCAATTCACCTCTTGGGGAGTCCGGGCTGGTCTGGCTATCTGCTTTTAATGAATAAAGTGACTTAGAAACACAGTGCGGGCCTCTGAAGGCAGAGTTAGAAATGGTAGTATAGTTTTGACTGGGTCTGTCTCTTCTGGATGTTCCTGTTGGGATGCAGGTACCAGAATGCTCAGGTTGAGCACCCACAGGAAGGTTTGCTGACTTACACTTCTGCTGAGATCCCTATCAAAGTCAGCATCAACTGGCAGGTGTAGAGAATGAGCCTTCAGCTGACCCTAGCCACAGTCTTAGAGCCACCCTAGCTAGTACAAGAGAGAGCAGAGATGAGCTGCCCCTCCCCCAAGCTCTGCCCAGATTGTAGAGCTGTTAGCAAAATAAATATCAGTAAGTTTTGGGGGGACGGGGGATCAATTACTCTGTTGTACATAACTAGGGCACGTACCTAACTTAAATGGACAATTATGAGCAGCCACCGAGAACTGAGCACTCACTAGGGTGAAAGGGATATATGAATGTTGAGCAGGCAGGTGGGGGATGACACATCTACACACCTGTAATCCCAACACTTGATACATCAGACTATCTTGCCAGAGAGGCCAGGCATAGAAAGGAACCATGGTGGGGGGCGGGGGCAGTTGCTGCAAAATTGCACTGATCTCTCAGGCCACTGCATTGGTACCTGCACCTGACATACAACATATTCCCTGACTGCCCAACATACATACACTATGGTATCTTTTCTCCTCAGAGAATGTTGCTGCAAGACTTCATAGGATCCCTAAAGGAACAGGGCCCAGGTTGCTGTGAGAGCCAAAGTTGCATTTTAAGTTTTAATTACTGTGCCCAAGAGATCCATGAAACAAAAATGCCTCTGATCTGCAAGCCCCTTGCCCAAAGACAGATAGGTCCTGAAATGCTGGAGGCTACCGTTTATGGGCGATAACAAGCCCCATGTTTTCACTTCCCTAAACAAGTTTGTTTGACCCATCTGCACCGGATGTGCTTCATCATTTGTGGGTGGGAGGTTCACAGGCTGGAGGTACATCAGGATGTATGTTTGCCCCTGATTGGACATGATGAGAAATGCAATGAATTATGGGTTTTCCTTCTTAGGCTGCTACAAACTGTGATTCTGGGCCATTTCCCAGGAACTTGGGTTTGGACCTGCCCAGAACCCATCCACCTGGCCAGTATTTAATTAAAGCTTGCTTCAAATTTGACTTTAAACTGTAGTAGTGGTCTTCTTCTCGATCAGCGGGATTCACAGGTGCCGTCATTTGCAGCACCTCATGTCCTGCACCCGTCTCTCTCTCCAAATGATCGTTTACCCCTGGACTACTTACTCTAAACCAGAGGTTTTATTTGCACAGTCCCACTCATCTGAGATCTCTGCCACACAGTCATAGCACCTGCATTTTCCTGGGTAGCCAAATTAAATATATCCATGGGGCCAAGATTTGAACCTGTAGTTTTTATTATTCTGCTACCCCACTGTGTTGACTCCTCTCTCTCACCTTCTTGGGATAATGTGAGCCTCAGATAGGATACTGAGGGGCCCTCGGCAGGTACCTCTTCAAAGGTACAACAGTAACTGCGCAGATGGAGATGCTAGCAGCAGAGGGTATCCAAAACTCTGACCCTAGGCTGCAGGTGGAGCTCAGTGGAGGTTCAGATGAATGAAACGCAAACAGAGAAGAGAATTTTAAAGAACGAAAGATGGTCTATTGGCTGTGTATTAACTTCAAGAAACTTGATTTACATGTAATGGAGTCACTGAAGGAGAGAGCAGGAATGGGGAGCTAGGAACTATTTGAATATATTGGACAGATACATTGAGAAATTATTTTAAGATAGTAAATACAAGTTTTCCAAATGCACTGAAAGCTATAATCTACTGTTATGAAATATTACTTTAACTGGGCAAAGATGTGTTACATTTGTTTATACTGCATTTGTTGAACTATGTAAAGATGTGTTTCTTTGCCTGCCTAAGGCACCTAATTGGTCGAATAAAAATCTGAACAGCCAATTGCTAGGCAGAGGAGGGACATGTGGGGCTGGCGGGCAGAGAAAATACGTAGGAGGAGGAACATAGGATCTGAAGAGAAGAGGAAAGAGAGAACTAGGGAGAAAGAGGCGGAGATGCCCAGGGCTAGCCTGTCAGGCTGCCGCCAGTAGGGCATATAGAATGAGAGAAAGTTAAAAAGCCCCGAGGAAAAACGTAGATGAAGAGAAAAGGGTTAAACTAAGTTGTAAGAGCTGATGGGACAAGCATTAATTAAGAGAGAGCATTTAAAACTAATAAGACGTCTCTGAGTCATGATTTGGGGGCTGGTGGTCCAAGAAAGCCTGCTACATCTACAGATTCTGGAGAGCCAGCAAACCACAATGAATGAAATATGAAGGGATAACATAAGCCGAATACTCAATGCCAGTGATAATGTGAAAACATTTTAAATAACGGTTCAGAGGAAAGACGCATTATGTACAGAACAGGAGTAAAGGTGGCAGATTTAGCGTCAGACATTGAGTGGGCACGGAGACACTGGAATAACTCCCTTAAAGTACAGAAAGAAAAAAAACTGTCATGCTGGGAAAAGTGTCTCCCACAAGAAGAAGGATAAATATATTTTTTTCTCAGCTAAACAAAAGCTGGGAAAATTCAGCACTAACAAACCTGCATAGAAATAAATGTTGTGGGACTTTACAGGCAGAGGCTATGATACTAGCTGTTAAAATCTGGATCAACAGAAAAAGATGGAGACCATTAGAAATGGTATCTATGTCAGAAAAACATCATTTTTTTTATTACTTTAGACTCTAAAAAATGCTGATACTGAATGAAAGCATAGATATTGTGGTGACCACAGGGCAAGACCCTACCCAGCTAAGCTTCCAACTTGTGAAAAGGAATTAAAGAAGAGCTTAGGGCTAGGTGTGATGGCCCATGCCTTTAATACCAGCACTCTGGGGGCAGAGGCAGGTGGATCTCTGAGTTCAAGGCCAGCCTGGTCTACAGAGCGAGTTCCAGGACAGCCAAGCTTAGGCAGTGGAGGAAACCATCAAAAATAAAAGGCTAGCGAAAATGTATTTGAACCAGGGGGCCAAGTTCCAGCCCCAGCAAACAACAGAACTTGGCAGCTTTGGCCACATGGTTCTGGCTTTAGAGTCAAAGATATAAGAAAGGTGTTGTGGAATCTCCTTCCATGACTAGGGAAAGTCACTGAGGCCAGGTATGTGCCAGGGGTGTTCCTGCATAGAGGCCCAGAGAGACCTTTGCCTGACACTGTGAAGACCCCAACTGGAGACCCCAAGATGTTGGAGATGCCAGAGACATGGGATACCTGCTGAGGAGAGCTGCTAATAGGGAGTGGAACCAGTCCAAGAGAAAGAAGGTGTTGCAGTCAACAAAGCTGAAATGAGTTGGAGATCTGAAGAGTGTTTTGACATCAGACATGGAGATGCAGAGTTTGGAGTCTACTCAGCTGGTTTTCAGTCTTGCTTTGGCCCAGTATTTCCTCACTATGCTCCCTTCCTTACATTCTGGAATGGTAATGCATATCCTGTGTCATTGTATGTTGCAAGTATGTGGTCTTTTTTTTTAATTATTATTTTGATTTTTACAGGGGATTACAATTAGGAGATCACATGAGTCTCAGAAGAGACTTAGAACTTTGGACTTTTAAACATTGTTGAGACTGTGATAGACTATGGGGACTTATGGTGTTGGCCTGAAAGCATTTCTGCATTATGATATAGCTGTAAGCCTATGGGGACCAGGCAGTAGAATGTGGTGGTTTGAACAAGAATGACCTCCACAGGCTCATATATTTGAATGCTTAGGGAGTGGCATTAGGAGGTGTGGCCTTGGTGGAGTAGGTGTGGCCTTGCTGGAGTAGGTGTGGCCTTGCTGGAGTAGGTGTGGCCTTGCTGGAGTAGGTGTGGCCTTGTTGGAGGAAGTGTGTCACTAGGGGTGGGCTTTGGAGTTTCAAAAGCCCAAGCCAGGCCCAGTGTCTCTCTCTTCCTGCTGCCTTCAGATCTGGACGTAGAGCTCTCAGTCACCCTGTCTGCCTGTGTGCCACAATCCTTCCCAAAATGAGGATAATGGATGAAACCTCAGAACTGTAAGCCAGTCCCAATTAAATGTTTTTCTTTCTAAGAGTTGCCATGGTCATGGCGTCTCTTCACAGAAACAGAACCGTGGCTAAGACAAATGCCTTTGGTGAACATAGGTAAGTGTGGAGAAAAGTCTTGTTCGTAGGTTAAAAGGCCCATTTTTACTACTGAAACACAATGTCTCTCCAAACTCGTCTGTAGATTTGACACTTTTTCATTAAAAATTCTAGGAGGAGTTTTGCAGACATCTGAAAACAGATTCGAGAGCGTACATGGAAATGCAGAGGACATAAACAGATTGCAGTAGCTTCAGGGGAGAGAAAGAGAATGAAGTTGGAGGAGTAGTATTACCTGGTTCTAAGAGTTACTCTAAAGCCACGGTAGCTGAAACTGCACGATTGGCATAAAAATACAAAAACAGGACAGCGTAGTGGAACGGAACCTTCATGAAGGCCCACACATCAACAGCCAACTGATTTTTTGGTAAAGGCAGAACACAGTTTGGCAAAGAAATGACAATCTTTTTGACAAATGATTTCATAACAATTGGTACACACAGGTGTATAAAACACACACACACACACACACACACACTAATATAACAATTTTATAAATAACTCAAAATGGAAAATAGGCTGAAATAGGGAATGTAAACATACTGGTGAGGACGCTGAGGGGACAAAACCAATTTAAAGGAAATGCAAAGTTGTCTAACTGTGTTAAGAATTTGGAAGTAAAACCTATCACTATACACATCTGGGAATTTACCCAAGAGAAATGAAAATACAGGTTCAAAGACCTGAACAGAAACATCCATAGGAGCAGATTATAAGCAACCACAAATATGCTCAGTAAGTGAAGATGTAACCATGTACGGTATATCCATACAGTTGAGTATTTCTCAACAGTAAAGAGGAGAGCAATAGGTACATGTGACTACTGGGTAAGTTTTAAAATAACTGTGCTAGGTGAAGGAAGCCAGACCCAAAACAGAGTCCAAACAGCTAGTGATGCCTTGTCTACACAACTCCAGACGATGCAAAATATCTAGGATGAAAGCGGGGGAGGGTTATGCAGAAAGAGGATGAGATTGCTAAGGAGAACGAGGAGGGCTGAAGACGGCTCAGTTAGTAAAGAGCTTCTCACACAAGCACAAGGACCTGAGTTCAAATCCCCAGTACCCACACATTGATGCAGGCCTGTAATCCCAGCTCTGGGGAGGTAGAGACAGGAAGGTCTCTGGGGCTTGCTGCTCAACTAGTCTTCCCAATATTGATGAGCTCCAGGTTGATTGAGAGACCACATCTCAAAAAATAGGGTGGAGAGCGAGAGAGGAAGGCTCCTGAAGTCAACCTCTGGACTCCACCCACATGCACATATGCACATCCACTATACCCCCGGCAGCCTCCAAACACAGATAGAAACACAAGGAAGCTTTTGGGATGGTGGTTATGATCATTGCTTTGACTATAGCTGCAGTTATATGGCATATATGTGTCAAAACTTAGCAAATTATATGCTTTGAATATGTGTAGCTTATTATGTGCTAGTTTGTCTGAATAGTCCTGATTGCTTGTGTGCGTGTGTATTAATTTATATAAGAAAATCTATCCGCTCCATTGAGGAATCGTGGGTGTGTGTGTGTTCTATCCTTTCCTTTCCTGGGCCTGTGTGTGTTGACTAGAGCTAAGAAGGGTTGATTTCTGCCATCACTCTAAGGCACACCCACATAGAAGCAGCTCACTGGACAAGGGTGCTTCCTGGGGTCATTTAATAGATGGGAACTGACTTACTAAAGCAGCCAGAGACACGTGGGTGATAGTACTTATCTGGCCATTCATTTCCCTGGAGTATTAGTTCAGATAAATTCCTCTCAATAGGAAGCGTTTGTAGTCGCGGGCGTTTTTGAAAGGAGGTAAACACCACCCATTAAGTTGAGAAGGAAAGAGGACGATGGTGACCGTGGTGTTGACAACTGTGATGACAGTCAGAACAGCCTCTGCTGCTTGATGGCCCCTGACACATGGGTCTGTAATCCTGGCTCCTGAGCAAAATGAGAGACAGAGAGGAGAATCCCTAGAAGCTTATGGACCAGCTTCCTGGTGTACACAGCATCAAATAACAAGAGACTGTATTTCGAACAGGTGGAAAGTGGAAACTGACACAGAGGTTGTCCTCTGACCTCCACAAACAGGCAAGTACCTGTAGTCACACACACACACACACACACACACACACACACACACACACACATACCCTGCACGTGAGCAAACCCAGAATAGTCACACATGCTTACAATGAATGCTCACAAGTGTCCCTTGAACATGCATGTATATGTGCATATACCACCCAGCCGAATATACACACAGACTTACACTTGTGACACCCTGAGGACATACAATTTTGTGCAATCAAGGCACATCACTTCCAGCCTCTCTGAGACTTGGCCTTGGGAACCTTCAGAACACTGAAGCCTGAAGTTTAAAGAAATTATGCACAGATCTCTGCTTTGGGAACTAGATAGAAGTCAGAGCCATCAAATGTATCAGCTTCCCATGAAAGAAATTGCCAATGGGCTTATTAACCTTTAAAAATCCCAGATCTCAGTCCAAAGGACTTCCTGAGTCCAGAGAGAATTGAAAAATAGCCACATGACAGACCACCCGGTTCTGAGACAACGGGAGTTACTTTCAAGCCAGGCCAAAATGTCTCTCAGACAAAATGTTCCACATACCAAATCTGACAACAGCCAGCTCTTGGGATCAGAGGAACCAAGCATCATCTATTACATATTATGGCCATGATGGCTGTGACATACATGGATGGTTCTCTAGGCTTAAGTCACCTACACCCAAGTGGCCAGAAGGATCCAGCTTCAGTACCTTTGTCATATATGCCCCAGGACTATAGTGTGTGTCTGTCACCACAGACAGATGTAGCCTTGGCTGGCAAATGTGGAAATGTAGTTCAGTGGATGCTGTTAGAACAGATCCTGTGGAAAACCAGAGATAGGCAGATAACGCCAGAGGAATGGGAAGTGGCTCCACCAACCCTACATTCTCACAGACACTTCTCTGTTTCTCCCTTCCCAGAAGAGTCTGTGCCATTTCTAGAAGACTCTGTGTCCTTCTTCACCCCATGAAACACAGAGGGAACAGAGATTTCCCACCATAACAGCCAGAGCCCCAGATCTTATTTTTTTGTGGGGGGAGGTGCTCTCTGGGCAGGGCAGCATCTTTCCCATCCATTCCCAAACAATCTCCCTCTCTGCTTCTGAGATCTGTTTCCTTCCTCTGCAGACTGGCTTTCTCTACTGACTCATCACTGAGCACATTTCTGGAAAAGGCTGAAATTTCCCAAGCTCTATTTACTTCAAGTTTCTATCATCAACTATAGCTTCTGTGTCTCTTCATTTGGATTAATGAGAGAAAATCTTCTTGGTGCATGCTCAGTTGAGCAGGCTAAAAACAATCTCTCTTACCCTCCCCCCCCATCAAAAGATAAGTACTTCCTAATCCCTGGAGTTTGTGACTGTTGTATGAAAATAGAGCATTTGTGGGAGTGGTTAAGTTAAAGATCTCAAAATGGGGAGATTATTTTGGACCATCAGTATGAGACTTGAAGGCAATCATATATATCCTTAGAGAGGGGCAATGAGAAATTAGGTATTGATACAACCAAAGGGGCAAAGGTGAAGTTAGAGGTAGAAACAGGAGTGATACAGCCACAAATCAAGAATACTTGCAGTCATGAACAGGTGGGAGAGATGGGGACAGATTCTACCCGATGTCCCCTGAGAGGAGCAGGGATCTGCTATGCTTTGATTTCAGCCATTGAATACTGACATTGGATTTCTAACATGCATAATTTTGATAGAGTACATTTCTACTATTCTAACCCTCCAGTTGTGTTCTAATCTGTTACAGTGCCATGTGCAGTTAATACAGCAACTACTGGACTCATTTCCTCTTGCATTAGTGTCCACCTATTGTCCATTCATAGGGTTCCTCAGGTGTGGTGGTATTAATGGGAATGGCCCCCATAGGCTCATATGTTTGAATACTTGGTCCTCAGTTAGTGGAACTGTTTGAGAAGGATTGGGGGTGTGGCCATGTTGGAGGAGGTGTGTCACTGGTGGTGGGCTTTGAGGTTTTAAAAGCCCATGCCAAGTCCATGCCTGTCTCTTTTCTCTGCCCACAGAGGCTTCCTAGTGAGACCTTACTCAGGGTCAGAGAATCTAAGCTTGCTTTACCCAGCAGGGCTGCATAGGGAGATGATTTGGCGATGGGCGTGTTTACCAGGTGTTTGGAAGGGTCTACACTTGTCTGTATGGTGTGCTTTGATCTTGCAAGGGGGAGGTCTTTGGCCTCTCCCCTTGGCATATTATAAAAAGCCCTTTTTAATAAAGGCCTGGGTGGCTGGGTATCGACCCAGGCCCTCCCGCGGTCATCCTGTGTCTCTGTCTTTCTTATCTTCTCTTTCTATCTTTCCATCTATCATTTCCTCATTCCTCTCTCCTCTACCCAAGAACCCTTTGAAAGGTGGGAGCAGGTTGGAGCTGGACTCTCACACCTGCTGTCTTCAGATCAGGATGCAAAGGTCTCAGCTCCTGCTCCAGCACCATGCCTGTCTGCTTCATGTTATAATGATCAAGGACTAACCCCCTAAAACTGAAAGCAAGTCCCCAATAAAAACATTTTCTTTTATAGGAGTTGCCTTGGTTATTGTATCTCTTCACAGCAATAGAATGGTAATGAAGGCACCAGGATATAGAAAAAATAACCACTTTGGCCTTTCTCTTATCAATGCCTATGGGAAGGAAGCAGGGGGTCAATTTGCTGAGAAAAGGCTTGAGATGGGGGCCCCCTGCATGCCTTCAGTCTCACTCTCTTGACACTTGTTACTACATAGAGTCAAGAGTGTTGGGGGAGAGAAGCAGCTCTGACCCGAATTAACGTCATGCCTAGGGTTTTCTTCCTCCCCTATTCAAATAGCAGAGCTCGTAATGCTGTCAACTTCAGAGGACTGGAGAGAGGGCTCAGGAGTTAAGGGCATTTGCTGTACAAGCATGAAGACCAGAATTCAGTTCCAGCATCCGTGTAACAAGGTGGACATCCATGTATGCCCCTCAGCAAAGATGGAAAAGGCTGGAGACAAGAGTATCACCGGGGCTTACTGGCTTCCAGACTATCCAAGAAAGCATGAGCCCGGGTGTAACAGAGACCCTGCTGCAAAATGAATAGGCAAATGGGTAATAGAGGAGGGCACACAGACATCCACATAAACTCACATTTACAAATAAATAAGTAATCTTTTAAAACTCAAACAGAAGACAGGCATGAATTTCCCCCCCCCCC